>VCCN01003851.1:2688220-2713615 GCA_006491835.1 Architeuthis dux | reverse complement strand
CCACTGGGCCCCTCTGGACTACCAGATCTTTTAGAGTTGTCAATGTGGATGGGTCCCCATTTTCTATTGGACACACACTTCAATGGGGATCCAGTATTTTCATAGCAGGTAATTTAATCACGGGCATATTCATAGCAGAAATGGCCATTTCCTAGCCACTTTATATAGCCGAAATGAAACGATAAAAATCCTGTTCATCTGGTGTCGCTAAAATTAATCAAAGTTAACACGTTTGTCATGTTATCAAAGCAAGGAGGAGGAATTAATTTTCATCTGATGTCGCTAATGTTTACAATGTTATAAAAAGCTTTTTAGGGAAATAAGTAAAATAAAATCTTTTTAAATCAAAGTTGTGTAGTAATTATCACTAAAAAAAAACAACATAAAAATTAAATCTAATTTTGTTTGTTAATAATCTGAGATACAAAAAAACACGTTTTAAAAACAATGATTATAAATAGGTACTTTACTTTACTATGCTACATAAAAATAAAAACTTTTCAGAGTCATTTTCTTTTCAATAGTATCAATATTTTTGCTGCTATTTGTATTCATATAATTTCGAGAAATAAAACATACCATCTTTCATAACTAAACTAAAAACAAGATTATGAGACCCGCTAAAAACATGTATACTGTCATCATTTACTAATATTTTCTTTAATTGAAACTTTTGGTCAAATTAAAACTACGTATTTATTTATTAATGCTGATGTATTTTTTAGTAGAGTTCAGAGCTCCAAGATGGAATGTTTTGCCAGCTCCGATTTCGTACTTGGGTTGGCCTAGTAGGTCACTTATCACAGTCCTTAAATTAACCCTTTATAGGGCAACCCTAAAAATATTTTAGATATCAAAACAGCCTTTTTGTATGTTAAATTAGACCTAATTACAAGATATTTCAGTTGCAAGCTTTCAGAATTTTTTTTTGTTTATGGGGGCAAAACCCCCTCTGATGAAGTGATCATATTTGGTGCCTTGCCAAAAAAGTGACCAAAAATGGAAAATATAAACAAAATTAAAGCAGAAAGTTAAATAAAACATAGAATTAAAGAATAACATTCAATAAAATAAATAGATACAAAAAATTGATGTTGACAAAAAAACAAAAACACATGGGTTGATTTTAAAATGTTATTGTGTGGACCAAAAACTGGCTAATTTAATGGGGTGTGGCATGCCTCAAAAGAGTTTCTGTCTTTGTTCAAGCCCAAGTGTACTTTGCAAAGCCTGCAGACCCTGTTGGTGCCGATTATGTTGTCTTTGTGGCTGCAATATTATATATCTATACAATCTTGTTGATATTTGTTACATTAAAAGATCAATAAAAGCACCTATCATCATTTCAGTGAACAAAAGAAATGTGGCGCATATCTGTTTCATAATTGGACAATTGTAATAAGATGTCACCATTGTTATGACAACTGTTGATATTTGTATAAATTGACAGCCATAGATTAATCATGCTCATGAATAAGTAAGGCACCCCCCCCTCTCTTAAGAGACAACTATTTGAGTATACAGCCGGTGACAAAGTTCTGGTTTCCTGTGTATGAGTCAGCTTAGTGATCCTGGCAAGTTTCAAGTCTGGTCAAAACCTGGACTTTATTCTTAAAAGTTTTTATGTCCACTCCCTTAGCAGGATACAAGTCTACCAAAGGGGTGTTGGTCCGCAGGAGGAAAAATCCTGAACTTGGAGAAAAAGGAAGACTTAAAACTTATATGAGGATATATTTTTATTTTGTAAGATACATTGTGTCAGTGGCAGAGAATGAAGAGTGGGAGAAAGATAATGAGAGCTGACAGACTGTTCCCAACGTGTACATTGGGCTTGTGTTTTCCTAGGTGGCATGTCTCTCTGAGGGCGTCCAGCATCTCTCTCGCTTTTATCGGGCTAGAACGCCAACACTGATTTTCCAGCCACCACCTACAAGTTCAGTCAACATCCTGTTTATGACTTTTCAACCCTGGTCTGTCTTCCAGTTCCTGACACCTTGCAGCTTGGAGTCTCCATCGATATCCTGTTTACTTTCAACACCTGTGCGGGTCAAATCTATGACCTCTTCCCAAATATCCACCAGGGATACCTCCACCCTAATCACACAGCTTAGTGTACTCAATTAGCTGCTGAGTGCACAGGGAAATTTGTCCTAATGAAGAGTTTTCCACACTCTTCGCTCGTGAATAGATTAACTATATTGGTCATAGAACCAATGTTTAAAATAGTTGTTTTTGCTACTAGTTTTAAACTTTAGTCAACAGTGTGATTAAAGTGCTAAGTCATACTAGTTTCACAAAGCATTTATATAGTCAAAGAGGTTTTTGGACAATTGAACTCTTTCTTTTTGTTAATTTCGTTGTTCCCACAACGTTTTGGCCAATCCATTGTACAGTCTTCTTCAGGTGTAATATCTTTTAGGAAACAGAAGGTCTCTTTTTCCTATAGTACTAAACAAAAACGATAGCTTTTGCATTTCTTTTTCCTTACAGATAATACACCTGAAGAAGGCTGTAGAATGGATGGGCTGAAATGTTGTGGGAACAACAAAATTAACAAAAAGAGTTCAATTGTTTGAAAAACTCATTGAATGTTGATGACTTTTCTCAAAAATTCTAAACAATAGCTTTCATGTATATATTTTTCATATTTTATACCTTCTATATTTCAGTCATTAGATTATCTTCAGCTGGTATAGAACTGTATTTTGAAGTATAAAAATTTAGATAAATGTTTTGTTTCAAAACTCTTACTTTGAGATTACTGTCATGTTTTGGTTATTTGCTCATTTAACCCTTTATGGGGCAAGTGACTATATATGATCACCCGAGGACCTGTCAGTCACATGCAAATATTGTAGCCACAAAGAGAACATAATCCGCACCAATGTGGTCTGCAAGCTTTGCAAAGTACACTTGGGCTTGAACAAAGACAGAAACTGTTTTGAGGCTGACCACACCCCATTATAATAGCCTGTTTTTGGCCCGAACAATAATATTTTAAACCCGGAGGCGTTATTTTTTTTTTTTTTTTGTCAATATCAATTTTTTGTATCTATTTTATTGAATGTTATTCTTTAATTCTATGTTTTTAACTTTCTACTTTAATTTTTTTAATATTTTCCATTTTAGTCACTTTTTGGGTAAGGCACCGTATATGACCACTTCATCAGAAGGGGTTTTCCCCCATAAACATAAAAAATTTCAGAAAGCTTGCAACTGAAAATATCTTTTAATTAAGTCTAGTTTAACATACAAAAAGTTTGTTTTGATATCTTTAGGGGTACCCTATAAAAGGTTAATAGAATATAGTAATAATAATAAAAAGCTTTTTCATCTGTAGCCAATTGTTTCAGTCAGGCTTCTTCAAAAGATTGGATTACAATTCAATCTCTCTTTGTATTTTAGTCAGGAATGACAGGAATTTCTGTCATTGCAGTTCTATTGCTAACTCCATAGGATTTCCATTTTATTGTGATTGATGGCAACTCTGGTCTTTCTGTGAGTCAGGGCTTTTATCTTGCATTGGACAGGGGCTTTTATCTTGCATTGGATAACTGTTACTCTTCACCATGTTCCACAGTTAACGAATGGGTCAAACAATTACAAATGACCCCCCCCCCCAAAAAAAAAAAAAAAAAAACATTTGATCTGATGAAACAAGATGAATTAATTGAGAATCAGTTTTGCAAATGAAAGTAAACCTGGGTGACAAACTTAATAAGAAGAGCAGACAATGGACACAGTACATAATTAGTCAAAAGCTTTATAATTTTCTGTCCAGTTTGTTTCATATAGCGAAATTAGTATGAGATTCTAAGACTACAAGACTTTATTTTGTGATGTAATTCTAGGTATAAGTTTAAAGAATAGTGACTTCTTTTATGCAACTTGAACCAAAATATTAATTCTTGGTTTATAAATTTAAATTCCATTTCTTGTTTCAACAGTTGACAAAAGAATGATTCAGTTAAATCGGTATTCAGACCTGAATATTTTTAAACAGATCCTCTTTAATTAAAAAAAATATTGTTCAACTCAGTGGTGCATTAACCATTAGGCTGAGTAGACTTAAGTCTAGGGGCCTGGAAGTGATGGGGGGCCCGAGAGCAAAAACAATAGTTTGAGTGTATTTTTGATTCTGTAATTGATTCATATAACTTTATCGTATTACACACAATGTACATAGTATAACAATTATGTTATTTTAACATGACATAACGTCATTTTATTCTATTTAACAAAAGGTGCGGGCATGGTTAGGCGGAGCCTTCCTAAAGCTCAGCCTAGGGCAGGGTTCAAATTTAACATTGTCCCAGGGGCAGTAAAAATGTGTTTGGGGCAAATAGATATCTTCCCCCGAGACAGTGATTTTAAAAAAAAAAAACAATAAGAGACACGTCTACCAATCAGTTGGTCATGATTTCTAATCAGTGTAGGGAAATGTTAATTTTAATCCCATAAATTTGGTGAGGATTGTTCTTGTCATTCTTGTTGTTTTTGTTACAGTAGGTTTGGACAGCAGTTTGACAATTATTTATTTCCTAAACATTTTAATGGTGTTTTTATTATGCTACTAACAACTATAGATGATGATAATAAAGTAAAGAAACAAGATTTTGATTTTGGGACGGTTTACATTTCCTTCGGGATGGTTAAAATTATTTTTTTCGGGACAGTGTTGAAAAAAGTTAGTCTGCGACCCTGGCCTAGGGTCCCCAGGTGGTAGATAACCCACCACCTGTTCGACTTGATTATTATTTGTGCTGAAGAAATGTAAAGGTTATTGAATCAAAGACTTTCAAGTTCAATGAGTCAAGAGAAAAACCTCTTTTAAACAAAGTATTTGTTGTATTTGTATTTTGATAGACATTTCCTTTTAGATAATGATTTTCTTTCTGGCCAACTGCATTTCTAAAAGCTATTGATATCAGTCGAGGGCTAAAGGCATTTAAAAGTGCTTGGCAACTGGGAGTGTAGCCCCCACTTGTGAACTCTCTATCATAGGAAATGGACTGAGATAAAACAAGCTTTCTTTCTCTCATGCATATTTAAATGATCTTGGCCTACACACGACACACAAGCGCATTGACTGTCCGTATACACGACACACAAGCGCATTGACTGTCCGTATACACGACACACAAGCGCATTGACTGTCCACATACACGACACACACACACACACCGGCGCATAGACTGTCCACGTACACGACACACGCACCAGCGCATTGACTGTCCATATTGAAGTGTCCCTCTGTTTCCCTTGCACAGGTGGCACAACATCAATTTGAATAATCGCTTTACTCACTATAAACAAAACGTTTCAAGTCTAGCCAAAAGTTCCTTTTAGCCTTTTAGATATCTACTTTATTTAATAGATTCCTTTTTTTTTATCTTTTCTTTCCAGGGCTGCCTTACTGAATTTTTAATCTGAAATATTTCATTCTCTAATAATTTTTTAGGATTTTTTTTAATGTGTTTGAATAACTTTCAATAATACAGCTGAACTCAGCAAAGGATATACAAATTGGAACTATTTACATTCATTGTTATAAACAAATATACTTTATAAAACATATGAATTTTTAATTCATTTTAAATGAAATGTTTGGTACCGACTGGTTTTGATAACAACAACTGTTTGATAACATCTGTGATTATAATAAACGGCTTCCTTTGTGGTTTAATTTTCAAATTGGTTTTGCAATCATTTGTCTTTTTTTTTTAAAAAAAAATAGGCTTTTACAAAAATACTAATTATGGTCATTTCAATTTAGATTTCTTATTGTACTCTGAAGAGCAGTGAGGTTTTAGAGTGACTGAAATGTTAGTTACGTCCCTTGCTCAGTGTTGCCAATTTAGATGTCTTTGGTTGTGTCTAGATGTCAGAAATTGCTATTTAGATGATTTTTAATAAAATCAATATTTTTATTTAATTTATCATAGTAAAATAAGTAATATTTTAATAAAATAAATGTTGAAGATTAAAGTTACATTTATTTTATTAATAATATGTAATATATCTTAAATTTTAGATATATCTGCACAATCTAGATGTTGGTAGGTGTTAAGATTTTTGACTGATTTATCGATGTAAACTTTAAAAGAAAATGTTGTCAACACTGTCCTTGCTAGATCTTCACACAAGAAAGGAACTATTGCATCTATGGTCTGACTTTCAGGCTTGTTGATGTACTCTAAATCTTGTATTTTGTCAATTCTTGGTTTGCCTGCCCCCAAATAGGTCAATCAATAAACGTATCAAGCATTTCTGACCGCGTTACTCGAACACGGTTGTGCACTCTTGTGACCCATCTTTTCAAAGCGCCACCTACGATCTTTTCTTCTCCTTTTTCTTCAATGACTCACAACAACAAAACGTAATTATTAGTGGGAAAGATTATTAGAAAACAAGTCTGGTTAGTCACTTAGTAGAAACCATCACATGACCTATGTCTTTTGGCAGGATGCAGTGTTGAGGGTGATCAATTAAAAAATTGGAAAAAGAGGTGATAAATGAATAAGCTATTTTTCTCACCTTTTGTTGGATCACTAAAAAGTCTGAATTTTCAAAAAAAAATTAAGTGCGAATGCTATTGGACACAAACTAAGGGACCAGTTTAGCATAAGCTTAAATTGTAAATTGAACCCACTAAAAACTTATTTTGGGAGGTGGGGTTGAAAAAAACAATTTTTAAAAAAATTTTTTTCTAGACATAATGAGTAAATGTTAAAATTTTCAGCCCTCTTGCTCTATTGTAGGCATGGGCAACCTTTTTTGAGCAACGGGCCGCATTATAATCATAAACTGGGCCGCAAATTCACAAATCCAGCGTCACAATGATTTTTAGAATGTTAGGAACTTTTTTGCTAACAAGTCGTTGAGCTCTGTTTGCCTTTTTGAAAAAAGCGTATTTAGGCTACCGATCTGTTTCTCTAGTGTTTCAATTTTAAGCTTTCTGATATCTCCTTTAAATTTATCAAATCCAGAATGTTTAGTCGTGTAATGATGCTTAACGTTAAATTATTTAAAGAACATATTAGACACCTTGGTCTGTTTTTTTTTTACTTCAACAAAGAAGTAATCATTTGTCCAATTATCCTGAGATTTTCTCATTTCTTCAAAAAAGGTTCCATAAACATATATGCCAGAATAGAAAGAATGAATAATTGCAATTTGTAAGGTTCCGTTTTACTTAGATGAAATTTTAATAAAGCGTTGTTTTCCTCATGGAATTAAGCGTGCCATTCAGAAAGTCAAAAAGGTTGCATGCGGCCTACAGGCCGCAGTTTGCCCATGGCTGCTCTATTGGCTAGGCCTGTACTCTTGACACATACATATATAGCCAACCAGCCAGAATCACTTAAAAATTGAAGAAACCAATTTTGACAGTTTTAGTTGACGGTTTCTAAAGGGCTTAAATAATATTCACTGTCGCATACATGGTCTGTTCAGAAAGTATCCAGCCATTTTGAATTTCTCTAGAACCGGTTACACAGACTTGATGTAACTTGGCAACTATTCAGAGGCGACCTTACTGCCCATACATGATCAGAGACTCTCCAGTGGGATTACTCAGTCGACAGCGAGACATGAATGAGTGAGCTTGTGTACTATGTAACCACTGCATTCACAACGACTGAGCAAGTCATTTTTCAGTGGTTTTCTTTTTTTTGCAAAAACATCCCCCTCCCACGCACACACACAGTCTAGATTTGGTTTCCTGTGACTTCGGGCTTTTCCCAAAGAGCTTCCAGACTGTGGATGAGATTAAGGAGAATGTGACAAAGCAGTTGAAAGATGACTTTGCAGACTGTTTTGAAAAGTGGAAGGAACACTGGGATTAGTGTTTGAGCTCCCGAGTACTTTGAAGGGGACTAAGGCGTCATTTCCCTAGGTAGACCTTTTTTTTTTTTGTTAATATTAAAAGGCTGAAAACTTTCTGGACAGATCTTGTACGTCTTGGCTGCTTACAGTGAAGAAATGATGCCTGGTATTTCATGGCCCATGCAGCTATGAATATGCTGGAAAATCGTTAATATTAATGTAAAAGATATTAAAACTGTAATATAATACAGAGTATATTACATGACCTATAAATCCTAAAAGCTTCCAACTTGGATACCTACTTACGCTTACTTGCGATACTTACTTGCATCACTTTTATCCGATTAAAAAGATGTGTTCATTTTTAGAATCTTCTTATTTTTTTTATTAAGTTCTTGGAAACTTTTCCCATCATGTCCATTCAAAATTAATATCAATTACTTTGTTTGTTTTTTCCTGATCTTGGCTTATAACAATCATTCTTGTAATTTCTCTGTATATATTGAAAATGTAATTTAAGCTGGCTAAAAGAAAGAATATGTATTGGGAAGTAATTCTATGTTATTAATATTATGTCAGGATTTCACAAACTTCAATGATTAACCGATACATAAAATTAACATTACCCGACTGACAATGAAAATATGAAAATTTATGTTAGAAATATGCAAGGGCTTATTTTGTTCTGTTTTATTTATTTTTTAATTAAATGATTGGGAAATAATTTATATGAATAGATTCAGTTTAGATACTAGTAATTTCTTATTTTTTGGCTGCTTACCTTCATCTTTGGTTTCAACGCAATATTTCAGTCAATATATTTTCTTTCCACAGGTTTATGTTGCATCTGGTCTTTATAAGTCATTTAGTGCTTTGTCTCCCCCCCTCCCCTATTTTTCATCTTATTATCACAAATTCAGCAGCTACTGAGTACAGATGCTCCTCCTCTTATGATGGGGTTACATTCCGATGAGCCCATCGTAAAGTGGAAAACATTGTCGAAAATGACCCTACCATAATAGCTTTCCTCCTCCTCGTCCTTCCCATCATCATAGGTAGGAGATGCACTTAGGCATTTAGCAGACCTAGTAATGGGCTTTGAGAATATGATAAAAAGCACTGTATGACATGAGTGTTAAGCACTGGGATATGTTGACGCTCGCGAGACTGGAGGTGATGGGTGGATGAAACTAACTTATCCCAGTATCGGTAGAAATATTGAGCAGCATTGCTAAGCCCACATGGCATTGCTCACCTGTGAAAAAATGAGAATTTTAAAGTTTGATAACTTCTGAATTATCATCGCTATTGTTGATCTAAGTCTGGCCATCGTAAAGTGAGGAGCATCTTGTATTAAATTCTTGTGAATCACCTTGTTGACCCCTGTTCACAATGCCCTACCTGGAGTTTTTCAAATGGCTTTTGAACCCTGATACTGGGGAAGCCTTAACTGCTAAAATTAGTTTTACTGGTTTCTATTTGGGATTAAAAACTCTTGCTTGTGCAGTCATTTTTTTGGCAATTGTTGTATGTCTGTTATTTTGACCTCATTCCAGAGGGGGTTGCAGTATGCTCCTCACCATTTTCATACATGCTCTGCTAATCCTGATTTAGTTGTTTCCCCCTCAAATAGTGGCTTTCTATTGCTACCCAGTGTAGTTTTACTATGAAAGGGCTGCTTTGATGTTATCCTGCAGATCCTATGAAACTTTTTATCAACTTTTCTTGTCTGGTATTTTCAGGATTTTTTATTTTATTTATTTTAAGATTATTTGGTTGATCCAAGATATATTTGTTTTGTGTGTAGGTGATTCAATTCCTGTTGTAAGGTGTTAGGGTCACTGTTTATGAGTTTGGCCTAATATTGTAGGCAACAAACAGAAAGACTAGATGCCAAAGAATATATTGGCTGAAACGTGTTCAAAATAAAAAAAGATGAGGACAGTTGTCTAGAAAATATATGGAATGATAAAATTCATCTCGGAACTCATGTTTACCATTTTCTAAGGAGGATTTTGTTTTGTTTTTATACTCTTATTCCCGATTACAGACTATTACATAACAGATTATTGTATAAAATATATTTTTGCTATATTAAGTATAAAAACTTACTCTATATGCCGGGTATATAAGATAGGCATTTAATTTAAAAAAGAAAAAGAAAAAAGAAGAAATGATGCAAATATTACACTGTGTCCAATGCACTGGTATTATGATTAGGGAGGCGTCTACCGAAGCTCTATATGAACAATTATGGGACTTGAATGATTTGCAGTGAGTGGGAGTCTTCCAAATACCCCTGTAAACCATTTATCTTATAGTCTGGCATATGTGGTATTTTCCACACTTGATCCTCTATGTTAATAACAAATGTTCTATGTACAGAGTTATGGCCCTTACGTAGAGGGCGCTCCCTAATTCTGATGAACACGTGACCGAGACGGCGCGGCCATTTTATTTTTACCAGTGGAACAACCAGATTGTAAAGAAAATCAGTTGTCTTACTATCATTTGTCAGTGTGTCACTTATTATTTCACATTTGGTAGCAGAGCGTAGTTTGTACTGGTTTGGGAAGCTCAATTGTTTTTGGAATAGATTTTTGTTTCAGTGGTCTACCTCTTCTCATAGTTTGATGCTGTTCAACATTGTCATCTGCTATTGGGGTTTCCACTTCATATCATTTTCTTCACCATTTCTCCCAATACTCCATTATGTCGTTCATTTAACTCATTGCTCCATGGACTTTGAGCAGCAGTGGTACGTACCGCAACATTCAGGTTCTGTGCCATGTATATTAGAACTTTCCTTACTGCAAAGCCTGACGCCAACACTATATCTGGTTCCATGATCTACAAGGTGCAGTACTTTATTGCTTTTAATTTCTTTAATGTCCATGGCAACAGTTTCATTAAAATACGATCCTAATGAGAGCCCAACAATGGGTCTGGGTTCAGCCTTCTTGTATTGGATACATATTTCGCAAGTTCTTGTAAAATCTTCCTAAATTCAACATCTCTTATTCCTGCATCCTTAACTATATCACATAACTTTTTACCACTGGGATGACTGAATTGTCTATGTAGCTTAGTGGCAATTTTTCTTTTTTCTAATCTGTTTTTGGTGGTAATTTCTTTAATAAATAAAATTCGATTAGACTTACCTGTGTCCGGTAGAGGTCTGGTAATGGGAATGTGGTAATGACCAGACGAAGTGCATTTCAAGTGAATTGTTCTTCCCAACATCATTACACTGTCATTTTCAAAGCTTAGGCATGTTTTTGCTCTCTTCATGGCAGCTTTGTTTAGTAGAAGGGGAATGTCTGAGTCCACAACATTGGTAATAATATCAACTTTGATATCAGCATTGACACAGGGTAGAGTGACATTGTATAGTGATTTTAATTTTTACAATAATGAAATGAAACTTCATTGAAATGCGATAAAGCATTTGGATAAATATTCTTGTTGTTTTGAACACAGAATTTTGACTTGTTGAGTGATAACTGGTATCATATTTTGTTTTTTTCGGTACACATACAACAGTGTTGTGTCCAATGCGCTGTTACTATAACTAGCAATAGAAACCGCCACGTGACTGTCATTTGTGTTGGGGGTGATCAATTAAAAAAAATTGGAAAAGGGGGGTGATCATTGAATAAGTTACTTCTCACCTTTTGTTGGGCAGTGATCACTAAAAAAGTCTGAATTTTCAACCAAAAAAACAAATGAATAAAAACTTACTGTGGCCCCCACAATAAGCTTTAAAAAAAACAAAACTTTTTTTTGGGACATAATAAGCAGTAAATGTTTAAATCTTCAGCCCTACAGCTCCATTGGTGCAGCCTGTACGCATGACTCCTAGCCAGCAAGAATCACTTAATAACTGAAGAAACCTATGTTGACAGTTTTGGCTGACAGTTTCTAATAGTGACCAAATGTTTTGCCACAAAAGCCAACCAAATTAGTGTAGCATCAATTGTCTCCTTAATAAACCTACTGTCATTCACTCATTCGATATTATTTTTATTTTTACTTAACACTTTTGAGACTGCTGGGATATATATGTCCCGTAGATCTGTTTTAGAAATCTACCAGTACGTATGTGTCACGAAAAATAAAGTAAATGAGATTTTCCCGGCTTTAACAACTGCAGACAATAACGTCATCATAGAATGAAACTGAGGCAGAAATTAGTTCGCATTACATGACTGAACAGGAAAGATTTGTTGGCAAAGCAATTTGCTAATTACGTGTTTTCCATCTGTTCAGGGATAAATGTCTAATGGGACAGATGTATCCCATCATGATTTTGGTTTGATTTAATAAATTAATAGTTTTCTGTAATCATTAAATAAAAATTAATGTTTTTGACTTTTTTATATCCTTTTAAAAATCCAGGCATTAAGCCCCTTAATGGGTTAGTCTTGAAAGGATTGAATGAACTTCATGATAGTCTTAGCCACCTCTCCATGGAGGGAGGGGGGATATGACATAAAGTAGAGTTTGAAGTGGGTACCCTCATGCATACCATACGTGTGGGTAGTTCCAGAAAGTGGCCAGTTTCGGGTGGTACTTTTTATCCCTGCAATTCCCTAATACTACTAGTTCTCAAACATAAACAAACTCCCTGCCATGCATTTCATTAACGTTTGAGAACTAGTAGTATTAAGAAATGGTAAGGCGTTTGTTTATGTTTGAGAACTAGTAGTATTAAGAAATGGCAGGGATAGTTTTTTTGCTAAAATATTTCATCAAGGTGTGGCAGGGCTAAAAAGTACTACCGTCCAATTCCCTTTTCATGGGACACCCCAAGCATCGGGCAATGAACCTGACCCTACCACTTTGAGGTGGAGGTGCCGCCTGGAGGGTACGGTCCCCTTGAATTAGACATTTATACTTTTGGGGGCAACAGGGAGACCCTGTGTCGAGGTGTGTGTATATATATATATATGTCTTGTACCTAACCAGTTCAAAATTAGAAATATAACTTGAAAAGCTATCTTTGCAAAGTGAAATTACAATTGATGGAATGAAAAAAAATGTACAAATTACGATGAATTTATTCCCAAATTATTTCATCAAAACCTCATCATTAAAATTGTTGCAATTGTTTTATAGAAATGTTAATTTAAAAACAAAATCAGAGCTTTTGTTTATTGATAGGAATGTGGGTCAGGACTTTCCCACCCTAAAAACAAAATGCAGCCCCCCCCCCCTATAGCGTGATTCATGCTTTATTATAGATCATCATCAGCCGTAATGTCCACTGCTGGACAAAGGCCTTTCCCATCTCCTTCCATGACAACCTATCTTGTGCCATGTATTACCGCCAAACTTTTCTATATCGTCCCACCATCTTGTGTCTTGTCTTTTCCTACTGCATTTACTGTCCCATGGGCACCAGTCGGTTAGTCTTTTCCCCATCTATTGTCATCTCTTCTTGCTAGGTGACCAGTCCATCTCCATTTTTGCTGCTTAATTAGTTGTATAATATCCTTCATTCTAGTCCTCCCTCTGATCCATGTTGATCTTTTTCTAGATGGTGGACAAAATGGATAGTTGTAATGTGGTTGGCTTTCTTGAACCCCAACACCCGTGTTATAATGGGGGACCCCTGTATTCATCCTCATTAAAATGTTTTCAGGTCTCGAGAATTTCATTACCTAAAAAATAAACGGCTTTTATCAGCAGAGTTCATTTGTACAACTTTCCTATCTATTTTATTAAATTAAAGTTGGATAAGAATATTAAAATTACAAATATTAAGAGTTTCCTGAATATATAATCAGAGTAGGGAATTCGAAAAATATCTTTTATAATGAAATTCTTTAAGATTCTCTTTCAGTTGGAATTATCAAAGATATAATCTGAAGATATTTATTCATGTTATGGTTTTATTGTTTTATTCAACAAATGTTTTTATTTTTCAGTCTAGAATTTATAAAGTGAATAGCACTTTATTCTCTGACAGTACTACAATCATGTTTCAACATGCTATAACACTGTGCAACTTTCTTTTTTTTGTTCCTTGGTAGTGAGTGTTATTTTCTGATTGATTATATCTAAAAGGGATAAAAAAAAATGTCAATTATTCCCTCCAAACTTTTCTTTTGCGACTATGACAGTGATAATTTGAAATTTATTTATTTCCAATTGGACGAGGGGCAAATTTGCACATTTTTAATCACATAAAGTAAGAAAAACAATTACATATGAATATCACTATCCTGGCCACAAAAGCAAAGTTTGAAGGGAATAATAGCTATTTTCTATACTTTTTACACATAATCAATCAGAAAATAACACTCACTACCCAGGAACAAAAATCACGTTGCACGGTGTAATCATTAAAGAGAAATAGGATACACTGTTGAATTGTTGTTAGATCACACTGAAAATGTCCCTATGAAATAGGCACCTGATTTTGAACATTTCTATCTATTTCTTATGTATTTAAATGATTCATCAATGAACTTCAGCTGATGACAATGTTTGTCGCATGCTTAGAGGGAGGAATACTGTATATCCTGGTATATAAGACAGATATTTAATTTTTTTTTTTTAAACTGCAAATATGTCCAATGTGCTGGTATTATGACTAGGGTTTGTTTACTGAAGCTCAATATGGACAGCTATGGGGTCTTCGATGAGTTGCTGTAAGTGGTAGTCCTCCAAATATCCTTGTAAACCATTTGTCTTATAGTCTGGCATATACAGTAATACCTTGAATAGTACAGTTTTGATGTAGTACAATCTAGGTATTGCTGTACAAATTAATGTAACTAAGTATAAGCTGGAAAATAAAACATTAGATTATAATAAGACCTTGAATAATGTAGTTTTGAACAGTACGGAAAATTTTGGAATGAATTAACTGCACTCATCAAGGTATACCTCTATAGTATTTTATTTAGATTTTCATATTTGAATGTATAGACTTTTTTCATAAGTATAAGCTAAATATCTTGTGTTATTGATGTCTTTTCTTTCCTTATTATTTAACTGTGCATTGTCTTTTTGTGGATTCTGTTTGACTTCTCTATAAATATATTTGTTTTTGTTTGTTTTAGATACATGGGAATTGGTTTATCCACACAGGGAGTTAACATGAACAGATTACCAGGTAAGATCTGCTTTTAGGGTTTTAATCTTGTAAAATGTTACAGATTTCTTTTTTTTGGTTGTGTTTAACTTCTAAATAGTCACAAAATAATTGGGGATCAGTCTTTTTTTTTTCTTTTTTCTTTTCTTTTCTTCCTTTTCTTCCTTTTCGAGATCTATTACCGACTCTTATACAGAAAAGATTGTTTGCCCAACCTTCTTTTCCTGTTCATTTTTGATAACAAAGTGTTTCGTTAACTTGAATTAAATGTCCTCGTGTGGCCCTGTCGGTTGGGGCCTAGAATGCACTGACTGCATCCCCTGCCAGAGGCCACCTTTTCTTTCACCAAAGTTGCAAGACACTCATTAAAAAAAAAAAAATTGTTGTTGCAAGACTCTATTTTAAAAAGAAATAAGCTTTCACCAAAGTTTCAAGACTGTTTAAAAAAAAAAACCCCCAAAAAAAACCTTTCACCAATTTAAAAAGATTTTTTAAACTGATTTCAGCATTAAATGATCCATCAAGGGTTGATATGCCACTAAACAAATCAATCAATTGATCGTGTGCGCCTGCTGTAAAAGCAGGCATGCACGCCTGGCCGTAAGATGTAGCCACCGAGTAATGAATATTCCTGAGTTTCACACCTATAAGAGAGTAGCCCAGGGTTGCATTTGTGATGGATTCATGAACGTGTATACAAGTGAATTCTTTGCAGAGAGATTGTCAGAACGTAACAGTGTTTATTGTTTGTCGTTCTTTTTTTAACTCAGCGGTGTACTTCCTGTGATAGCGTGTTTGGTTTTGCACTATTTCTGTGAACTCCTGCACTCTAAGCGAGCTCCTGCACACGAGCCGTGTCATGTGTTGTGACTTTGTTTTCGGGCATGTCAAGTGACCTTAAAAAAAACACTACAGGTGAACATCAATGTTTTTAATTTTATGGCTACTTTTTATGGTCATCACAATTTATTAGTTGCTGTTCATTGCAACTTTTTCTCCGACCGATTACCCTTCAGCAGTGAGCAAATCGGAAAATTTGGCAGATGTCAAAACCAATCCTTCACTCCGATCAGTGGCCATGTTTGTTTATATTCTGGTAGTTTCAGTTTTTTAACACATTTACCCATTGCCTTCTGGTTGAGTCTTGGTAGCTCAATTGCTTGAGCAGGCAGGCATAAACTTCAGTTCAAATCCCACTTAAGGCTTATTCTTTATTTTCCGATCGACACTCTTTGCTCATTGCCGAAAGTCTGAGCAAAAGTTGCAATAAATTAAGAGGAAAGTAAAAAGGGGTCATGAAATCAAAAATCAAAATAATGATTCATAATACTTCATCTAATAAAAATAAGGTGTGGACATTGTCTAAATTCTGAATGTTATCATTTAATGATAAGGCTGCCAAATCTAAAATTTAAGATTTGAATTCTTTTAATATCCAGGTGATTATTTTTCTTTATTTTTTAAATGAAGTCCTCTCCCCATCCCCCCCCAAAAATGTTATACAGATTTTTCATTAATATTTTGTGATTTGTTACACATTAACAATGTGTCTAAATAAAATCTATTTGGCATTGTAATGCTTTGACTATCAAGCAAATACCACAATCCTCAATTTGAATTGATAAAAATAAATTAAACCAAATATTATCCCACTACATAATACACTCACTTGTAGAAACTTTGGGATTTATGCTGCAATGTGCCTAGAATGTAATCATACATACACAGGGCAGACAACGCATTCAGAACAAGGTTTAATATCCACCGACAAACATGGAATAGGTTTGATTGGTAAAAAAATAACGACAATCGAGCACTATTAAAACACTATGCGAATCACCATTTTGACCAATTAAAAAAGACTTTACACTTATATATGAAGTCTTTACGGTCGTATTTTTAGAACAGTGCAAACCAGTCGACCTAGATATACGCGAAAACCATTGGAAAGACAAACTCCATTCAAGTATAAATATTATGAGAACGGTACTCCCAGATCGGTCTATACAGTAAATTTATTTTAATTACATTGGGCAGTTGACATTGCATCGGATATTATGACTACTGAACGTTCTTTAAGAGATTCAATTTGATTGGTTCAATTTGAAACTATGTTTGACCAATCAAAAATAACTTAATAATGCCCACGCTTACGAGATGTTGAAAATGTCCTAAACAGTCGTAACATGTACATCAGAAGACATACACAAGACTACATTCATAAAAAAATTAATTTAAAAATGTTAAGGTTTTTTTTTAAAAATTTTGAAGTTTTAGAATTTTAATATTTATAACATCTAGAACACTGAAATTGAAAATATTTTTCAATATTTTTCATTTTCATATTTTATTGTTAAACGAAATAGTATTTTCATTTAAACTGAATTGGAAGTATGTTTATGAAAAATGTTGTTATTAAGTCCCCCTTACATAAGTGTAGCATCCAATTGACTTGTCTGACAGTAATATTATAAGCAATACCTTTAATAGTGTGGGTTTTGATGTAGTACGGTTATGGTATTGCTGTATAAATTAACTAAGTACAATCTGAAGAAAACACATTAAATAATATTAGACCAATTTTCACCAATTAAGTGTTAGTGCATGTCTATTTATTGAAAATTTTCCTTTTTCTTCAAATCTCACTAAATACCTTGAATAGTGCAGGTTTTGATGTAGTATGGTTACAGTATTGCTGTACAAATTAATGTAACTAAATATAAGCTGGAAACAAAAACCCACATTAAATCATAACTTGAACAATATAGTAAATGTTCAACCGCACTAATCATGGTGTAATACCTGTTTCTCCTTATACCAATGTGTTGGTGTCTATAAAAACTATAACAAAAAGTTGAAATGCTATGTTTGATTGCCTTCTTAAACCTATTGAAATATTCAGTCTTTTCTAGTGTCATTTTTATGCAATCTAGATGTGCTCTATGAAAGTGTTGTTGATGATGATGATAAGTCTGTATATATAACAATAAGCATCAGAAATGTTTTTAATCGGCTGTATTGATTGCAACTCACCTTATTATGATGTATTTGCATGTGAAATGCACTTAAATCATTAATAGACCTATACCTGAAAATATGTTGCCCAATGTTGGGGGGGGGGATACCTTCATTGATTTGTGTTGTCTAGCATAGAATGTGTTTTATATATTAGTGAGAAAAAGTCTTGTTTCTTTAGATATTTTTCACTTGCATTTGTTGAAGTGAATTGTGAGACTTTGTAAAAACATTTGTACTGTGAATACAGGGAAGATTTTAAGTAGAAGAAAACTGAGTGATTAGGAAAATACTTTCTCTCTTTATGTTTGGAATCATTTTTAATCAGAAGTTTATTTGGGAGAATTCATTATCAACCTTTAAAGTATAGACCTTTTGCAAGGTCTGATGTTGGCCATAGGCCTTTTCCCCCCAAGGTCTGATGTTGGCCATAGGCCTTTTCCCCCCAAGGTCTGATGTTGGCTATAGGCCTTTTCCCCCCAAGGTCTGATGTTGGCTATAGGCCTTTTCCCCCCAAGGTCTGATGTTGGCCATAGGCCGTTCCCCCAAGGTCTGATGGGGCCTTCTTACCCTGCCACGTTGGCCAATAACTTGTTGGCAGAGGCAGAATGATCTTAGTCTAACAGCTCAGTTTTGGCCTCCTTGATTACGTAGAACGTACTCTGTACAGTCCTAGACTTCTTCACTGTATATTTTTTATTGATTATGTCCATTAGAAAAGTTTTCTTAGAGCTTAAAAAATGATGTCCATTTTCTTTGATTTTGTCAGACTCTAAATAAATAATAGGTAAATAACAAATAATCACATCTGTTAAAAAACGTTATTTTCTCAGAGCTTCGAGAATGACGTCTGATTCAGAGTCTCAAAATAAAAATTGGCTGGTGATAGCCAATTCTTTGACATTTGAGATAATCTTGCTTGTTTGGTACCATTCAACTGTGCTCTTACTACTAAGTCCAAACAACAAATGTGTAATTTTGTTGCCCCAAATAACACCCATCGAAATTCAAAATGTTACAAAAATGTTTGGAAAATTTGATCTTCACCCACTAAGAAAACATTTCTAACATAGACACGCCCGGGGTGGTGGGGGACTGAAACTGATACAGACTACCATACAGAACAGAAAAAATGTGACCCACATGCTAATCTGTGCACAGGTTGCTGAAACACATCAGTTATTAATAGAATGGATTTCACCCCAGACAAAGCTATCCTAACAAATTACAGTAGGTATATATGTCTCTTAACCCTATCAACTATTCTCTGGGGCTTCTTACTAAACACATCCTCCCCATACTGAGCTACATGTCACTTAGAGAAAATCCGAAATCGTTTATTAGAATAAACAAAGTTTAAAACTGTTTATTGGAACAAAGGCTTAATTTAAAGAATTACTTGATATGAAAAATTGCTTGACCCGAAAATTACTCAATTTGAAATCTACTCGTTTTGGCGTGAAATGACTCATACGGGTTGATGTGCCGTTAAACAAAATCTCACTCACCTTGTTCTCTGGGGCTTCTTACTAAACACACCCTCCCCATACTGAGCTACATATCACTTCTACCACCCAAAATAAATCTCTTAATATAAAAAAAGGAAATGAGTGTCACTCACAAATCCCCACACTTAGGAAGGGAGGGACTAACCAACAATAATCCCCCCCACCCTGTGAAAGCATAATGTCAATGCCCAACTGCTAGAAGATCTCCTACCGGTCTGTTAGGGCTACACTCCACTCCAATGCCAGTCCCACATCAACCCAATGCTCCAACAGACTTGGCTATCTTTGTGGACAGCACCTACATTAAACCCACCATTCAGACTATTTGCTCTCCTGGAAAGATAGGAAAGCCCTTAGTTTTCTTTTGAATACAAGTATGTGATCACCTGTGCTTTATCTCAATTTATTTTGTGCGTCTGTTTGCAAGATGTCCTAAGGTATCAGAAAAGCCTAACAAAGGTTATAAGAGTGTTATGTAAGCATAAAAATAGCTGACATAGGTCATTTTTGGGGTCTGGGATTGCTTAAAAAAACTAATTCCCTTATAAATTAATGCTAATTGCTTCTTCGCTTTACGCCATTTCGGCCTAAGCGAGGTTTCAGGGACACTCTACTTTTGGAGTGGGGGGGTATTTGTGGTAATACTGTACACTTCTTTGTAAATGACCTTCTGTGTCTGTTGTTTTTGTGCTTAGCATAAGTGCATCATTACGCTAGCTACAATTGTTGTATGGCCATCTTGGTCCGCGGTAGGTAAATCCTGAACTTGGAGAAAAAGGAAGACTCAAAACTTGTTTATAAAAATATGAGGATATATTTTTATTTCATAAGAATACATTGTGTCGTGGCGAAGAGTGGGAGAGAGGTAACGAGAGCTGACAGACAACAAAGGAACTGGACCTGTGCTTTCCCAAGCCCAGTTGCTGTCTGTCTCTTGTCTGTTTTCGACTACACTGTCCATCTTTTTATGGGCTTCGATACGCCCACGTTGGTGTGTTGTTTCCGGTTTTCGACATCAGCAGTTTTTGGGGTCTTGTCAACATCCTGTTTTATTTTGATCCTCAACACCGGCTGTGTGTAAATCCAACACTGTGTCATTTGGAATTAGGTCGAGCATCCTGTTTTTGCACAACCATGCATATGTATTTTTCCTGAGGTCACCGGGGTCATTTCCACTTCGGCCCAGGTGTTAGCCCGGAAATGACCGCCAGTGGTCACAACATGATCAAGAGATTTATTTGTAGGTCAATTATTAATTTATAAGGGAATTTTTTTTTAGCAATCCCAGACCCCAAAAATGACCTATGTCTATTATTATGCTTAGTATAGCACAAAATAGGTTTAACCTGTTTGCAGCCAAGTATATACTGTACAAGCCTATGCATGACAAACTCTATAATACTGTAGGGGGGGTGGCTGCACTTGATTTTCTCAGCAAGACAGCATGCTGGAACCCAGTGAGCCTGTTGAGAACAATACAGGTCAAGTGCCTAAGGTCATCAACACTTAGTTTCATGTCCATCTTTTCGGGTGTCTGTTGAGATAGCAATGAATTAATGCTGATGCACGACGAACGCTAATTGAGCTACCTCTGCTATGACCATGTACGCTTCTTTGTAGATGAGATGAATACTTGCATGCTTTATCTCTGCTCGTATCTGCTCTAAATCCTTGCTGCAGACACTTCCATGGCCTTATGTAGGTCACTGACAGCTTCTCTGCTCTTGCTGAGATAGCAATTACCTACATGAGGTTGTATGTGGATCAGGACACAACCCCTGCCCTCTTGTACCCCCCCCCCAAAAAAAAAAAAAAACCAAAACTGCTTGCCAATCTCCACAGGTAGTAGATCGGGAAGTCAATTCTTGAAATCTTCATAGCCCCACACCCCCTTCTTTGTGCTTTTAGATCGTTTCAAATGTCAGTTGTTTTTGCTACCATTTAGTCAAACTAGATTCACTATAAGTGCAGTGCGGCTCAAGTAGGTTTACCAAGTATATTTGTGTGTGTGTGTGTGTGTGTGTGTGTAATATATATATTCTTTATTGATCCACAACAAGCTGTACAACTGGTTTCACTAGTGTTGTAACTCCTGTGTCAGGTTTTGCTGGTAAAAAAACGTTATGAAACTAGAAAGTCTGCATTGGATATTTAAAACGGTTTTATTTTCATACAAATCAACTAATATACACAACAGGATGTCTAATAAATTTAATATACCGGTATGCGTCACTTAACATCCGGGTTATATTCCAGCCAGTAGGACGTTAAACAAACATTGTATAATACTGTATACTGTACAAGTCTATGACATACTGGATTTGGATGTTGGGCGAACATTGTATAATACTGTATATTGTACAAGCCTATGGCATACTCGACCATAACTGCACTATATTGCAGATGGTCTTACATAATGTGCACATTTTTAAATTGGATATAAAAAATATATAAAGTGCATCATTACACAAGCTACAATGCTTGTGTTAGCCAAGGTCTGCTTACTTACCAATATCAGCTGTCTACAATTGCCATTCTGCATTTTTAACAGAAAATACTGTAGCAAGTATACTTTTAATATGAAATGAAGAAATGTTGTACAAGTACAGTCTGTTTTTCAGTACAGTTACGTACAGCAATAGATATTGGTAAGCGTAGTGTAGGCTAGCCTATGTTGACAAAACTTTTACATTTGTCAGGTGTTATAAATTTCAGTACGTAATGTTTCAATACCATATGTCTTGCAATATTGAATACAATTATTTTCATATATTAAGGATGCACCGTCAAAGTTTATTTTATGAAAAGATACCAGTGTTGTATGGAAGAAAGGCGCAGTAGCATGTTTATTAATACAGTATTCTTACATAGTAATTGATTAAAGTAACTGTAGAAAATAGCAACTGGTACATAACAAAAAATACCATAAAATAATGTAAGCAAAATTGTATAGAATGTCGTCAAAATAGAAACATATCACAGCATTAGTATACGTAGGCTACATTTTCGTGGCATAACATTGCACTTACAAAATTAATCTTAATTTGTGCTGTAAACTTTTATGCAAAATATAGTTTCTTTTCACTAATTTTTAAAACTTTTCTTTTTATCCAAAATATAATTTCTTTTCTCTACAATAAATTATGAAAATTATTTTCAATTTCAGTGTTCTGGATGTTAAAATTCTAAAACCTCAAAAACTTTTCTTTAAAAAACTTTAAGTTTTTATGAACGTAGTTCGGTCTTGTGTATTTCTTCTGATGCACATGTTACAGCTGTTTAGGCCATTTTCAACATTCTTTTCACTACTTTATTTTTTTTATTTTTTTTACTTTTTTATATTTTTAAATCTTTTTGGTTGACACTTTCGTAAACAAATTACGCCCATTCCTACACATTATCAGGATCATTGACATCTACCAGAATTCCCACATTTTCCCTCACAGGAAGACTTCTCGGGTCTAATTACCAGCATTGAGTTATAATTGTCCAAAATGATAACATCGCATTCTCCAACGCCCGAAGGACCTGGCTGAGTCTTTTCTCGGGGAAGGATTTTCTTTTAAGAAATATGTTCAATGTTGTTTGCTTTATTGTTATTATTATTGGATGAAGTATTGTAACACATTATTTTTTATTAAATCTGACTAGTTTTTACCTTCATCTGAATATAAAAACAACAGAAAATTAAGTTTGTATCTTTCTATCAAGGAAAAACTTAATATATTCTTTATAAAATTTTAATTACGTTTTAAAATAGGGTATCAAAGATTTCATAAGTTGCGCGGTCACCCCTATGCTGTGGCGTATGACACAAAACCATGTTAGACTTAGTAAGAAACAAGAATTCGCATTAAAATGACAATAAAAAATAAAGAGTAAATACATACACCAATAACATGTTTAATATTGTTATCAAGTATTATGTACAGCATACAATGTAGATATGTACTGTCATTATACGTCTGGCTGCATAAGCACTTTGTTTACATTTTAAAAGCCACTACATCTGCTTATGTCAGTTATGTCCTGTTTGCCAATCAAAGTTTTTCAACCCGATTAAAACCTTATGGGAACTTGGATGTATATGCAATCGGACGTTAGGTGAGAGGATGTTAAGAGACGCATACCTATATACATAAATGTATGTCCGAAAAAGAAAGAATAACACACTACAGGCCTCCCCCCGTTATAACACAGGTTTTGGGGCCCAAGAAAGCCAACACAGCGTTATAACCGAGCCACAATCAATTTAGCTGTTTTGGAGCTAGATCTAGCCATTTTGGAGCTATGTTTAGCTATTCTGGGGTGCACCTGTATTGTAAGCCAAGTTACCTCGTCCGTGGCACTGGACTGATGATTCACTAAGACAAGTTATCTTGTCTGTGGCAGCGGACGGGTTAATGAAGCTCATTATCACATACTCACAAAGATAAATTAAATTCTAACCAGTGGAACAAATAGCTCTTAGGCAGCTTCTCACACCAAAGTGGCACGTGGCGCCTTGTTCAGTTCACAAGATGTCTTCATTGAGCGATGATGCAGCCATAATTGCTCTTATCGGTGTTGTAATCGCTAGAAGAAAACGAGGTGGTGGGTACATCCCTATCTGAGAGACAATGTAGGGATTCACAGTTCGTATGTGGTTTCAAGGCAACTCGTGCTGAAGTTTCACCAGTTTTACCGTATGCGAAAAGATACTTTTCAAAAGTTGGTGACCGTTGTGAAACCTTAAGGAAATACTACTGTGAAAGATAATGAATTATATAATTTTGTTTCTGATATGTTTTTATTTGTAATTGACTTTGAAATATATATTCTTATGCATTACAAACAGAATTGTTATAATTAGAAACCTGTACAGTGTTGGTGTACAATCGTTGTAACGAACAGGTCTATGGCTACTTATATTTATAAAATTAGTCTTGATTCCACATTAAGCATGGCTTTCCGTAAGTACTTTGCATACAACAACACTTGATCGTTGTGAAAAGTCACAAAGTGGGGTGTAAAAAAGTAGTACAAACTGGCCTGGTAATACGACGGAACAACACCTTGCAAGGTACTCTTTTTGATTGGACACAGCCTCTGTTGTTGTGTACAACGGACTGCCAAAGACTCTAACTTCTGCACCAATGACCCTCGTGGGGCTTTTATAACTATCAGCTCACCAACCAACAGTTCTGACAGCAGCAGACTTCGCACATCCAGATGGGTCACTGCCACACCGATTCCTTTATTTTCGTCGGTGCTTTCTTACTCCTGCTTTTTTTTTTTTTTTGCATGACAAGCCTGCCGGCACAAGTGATATGCAGTCTTTTGTGGACTGAGATAAGTGGATTCTCAGTGTCTCCACTTCATGAAAACCAACAACTGAAGTTTGGTACAACGGATGCATTTTGATTTTTTTCCCCTTTGTCCACTACAACTGCGATCAAGTGGCACATCGCACGCTGAAAAAAACAAAAAAATGGTCTGATCCTGGAGTGGCACGTGGCACCAGCCTCCTGTGGCTGATATTGAACCTCTGCCTCCAGGCTCTCTTGATTTCCAAATGTGATGCTATTCCAATACCTGTTTTGGTTAAATCTCCGAGATAAAGCTTGGATTATCTCCCCTTCTGGCCAAATCCGGCCACCCTGGGTAGAAACTTGATCGGCAGCATTTGAAGTTGCCTAACTGAGTAATTTTAATGTTTAATGATATTTTTGTCTTTTTAATTCTGAATTAGATTTTACTGGAGGAACTAAAATAAATGTTATCTAGTTTTCACTATGTGCCACCTTACATCTTTTTAAAAGAATTATTATACACCAATTTACTTGGACTAATTTCCTCATCTTGGTTGTTATAGTTGCAAGGTTTTGACCATTCTACCCTCCAGCCTTCTTCAGGTGTCTGCTGTAGTTGGTAACCTGAAAGTTTCTAACCAAATCCTTTATT
>VCCN01003851.1:2610111-2621715 GCA_006491835.1 Architeuthis dux | reverse complement strand
AAATTCCCCCTCTAGGGGATTTCCCCCCAGGTTGGGAACCACTGATTTAAACAGTGCTCCCCCACTTAGCATTTGCAGTGCTAAATCCTTGCATTCACTGCACAACTGTGCGTCCATCACTAAACGTTTTAACACTTACTTGACCCTCTCTGCCTTTCGATCCGCATCTTCTTGTTTTTGTAAGTGTAACCTTTGACGTGGAGTCAAGTGTCTCATTCTATTCAGGTCATCTCTTTTACGCAAAATCTCCAAAGAACATTTCTCAGACCTGCAAGAGCAGAAAATCAAATCAAACAAAGAAATAATATTGTAATGTTTATATAAGTAGGTTTTAATATCAATAAACATGCCGAAGCGGAAGCTACTCAACAGGCCCCACAAGGAGCCTTGTTTCCGGTACCGGAAGTGAGGTCCCGCAAGTGGGAGCTGGGAAGAGTCTCTTTGACCAGCTGCTATCGGCCTGAACACACACATCTTTGTTTCTCTCTCTTCGTTTTCTAAACACAGCTAAATATGGTTCTAACCAAACACATTTAGCAAACACAACTAAACTTTCCCCCCCAAAATGGTTCAAAAGGTAAACGTAACCTTTGTTGTCCAGCCCCACTTTGGCCAGAACTTGAAGAGGAGTTAAAAAACTGCGATTGGTGTTAAAGCCCAGGTAAAAATCCTGAATTATTTTAAAGTAGGCAAGCTTCCCCACTTAAAAGATTGGCGCAACACAATCTTCCTACCCATATTCTTTTCCAATGTCACCTTGTGCCATATTAAACTAGAAAATGTTATTAATATAGAGATAAGCCCGGCCTGCTGAGAGAGTTTCATATTTCCCAATGTCGCCTGTGGTCAGTATTCAAAACCAGGTAAAATGCTGATTTTTAGGACATGCAGCCCCTCCCCACTTCCAGGATTGGTGCCATTCAATCTTCCTTACTATATGTCTCGCTATTTGGCCATGTGCTGTACTAACCCAAGCTTAGTTAATATCAAGAGATCACAGATATCTCAAGCAAATTTAATTTTTGTTTCTGCCCTGCACATTAAATGTTCTTAACTCTTAAATTCATAAACTGCTTGTAATTGACAGGGGAACTCTTCAGTGAATAGCATAAAATATAGTGGAACTCTTCTGTAAATTGAATAACATTTTAGAATATTTTATTTTAGTGTGAAAAAGTATACAACTTGTATCTACAAGCACACGCACACAAGCACACGATCATATTAACACAATATCTAGGGCCTTAAACCTTTGCAGTGGTGTAATAAACATCATAATTCCTCTTAAAATCATTTATATCTGTTGATAGCACTATATATTCTGGTAATCTATTCCAAAGTCCCACTCTATTGCTAAAACAGAATTTTCTGATATTCAATCTACTTCTATTTGCTTCTACCATATAGGTGTGGCCTCTCAGTCCCTTGTACCCCCTTCTAGCAAAAAATACATCAGGATTTACTACTTCTAAACCATGCGTAATCTTGAACAAAATAGAAAAAAATCTTTTTAAATCCACCAAATGGTCAAAGGGAGATAATTTTACTCAGATTTACTTGAAATTGACATTATATTTTCTTTGTATGAATTTAAGAGTTAACGTTAAGCCCAAATCTGATAACGAAACGTTACTCACAATTTCTTGTGTATTTCCGTGACTTCTTTTTCTCCGCACTGATTGTTGAACGTATAATTGTTTTTGCATTCTTCCCTCATTTTCTGAGGATGAAAAAATAAAATTTGTCCAATTTACATTTGAGTAATTGGAAATTTATTAAATTCATGGACCACTTGTAACCGTTTGTAATTGACAGTGGAACTCTTCAATAAATAGCATTCCAAGGGAAATTATGAATCACTGCCACCCATATATGCTGTGTTGGGGGTGATCAATTAAAGAGTTGGAAAAGGGGGTGATCAATGCCAAAAGCACTTTAACTCTTAAATTCATAAACCGCTTGTAACTGACAGTGGAACTCTTCAATGAATAGCATAAAAAATAGTGGAACTCTTCTGTGAATGAAATTTTAAAAACCCTTTTTAAATTCACCAAATGTTCAAGGGGGATAATGTAATCAGAAGTTATTTCCCTTGAAATTGACATTTTAATCTCTTTGTGTGAATTTAAGAGTTAACTTCTGAAAATACAACAATTATGCTCTCTAATCCTTTTTCTTTAGTTTGTAAGAAAAGGATTGCAGACAAACCACACGTATAAAATATGGGTATTTATCCCCCCCAACCCAAGCAAGAATGTGACACAAGATCGAGTATAATGTGGTGACCCTGGCAACGAATGACCGGCGGTCTGGCATAATCGCCCAGGAAGTATAAAATATGGATTCGCCTTCTTTTTTTCTTTCTTTCTTTCTCTCATTCCTACTGCAGCTTTAACTTCCACCTAAAACTTCATTTTGATTGAATAAAAGGAAGAAAAAAAGGAATTCATTGAATAAAGAAAGAAACAATAGCAGAAAACAATAAACTATGAAAATGAAAAATATTGAAAAATATTTTCAATTTCAGTGTTCTAGACATTATAAATATTAAAATTCTAAAACTTCAAAATTTAAAAAAACCTTTTTATGAACATAGTTCTGTCTTGTGTATCAGCCAAAACATTGTGTTTACAACACAAATAACAAGAAGGAGTTCAACATGTCTGAAGAACCATTTGAATATTAATGACCCTTCTCAAAATGATAGAAAATATCCTTATTATGATTTAATGTGGGTTTTTTTCCAGCTTATACTTAGTTACATTAATTTGTACAGCAATACCATAACCGTACTACATCAAAACCCACACTATTATAGGTATTCCTTATAATATTACTGTCAGACAATTCAATTGGATGCTACACTTATGTAATGGGGACATAATAACAACATTTTTCATAAACATATTTCCAATTTAGTTTAAATGAAAATACTATTTCGTTTAACAATAAAATATGAAAAATGAAAAATATTGAAAAATATTTTCAATTTCAGTGTTCTAAACGTTATAAATATTAAAACTCTAAAACTTCAAAATTCAAAAAAACATTACAATTTTAAAATTAACGTTTTTATGAACGTAGTTCCGTCTTGTGTATTGGTGTAGGTCTTCTGATATACATGTTACGGGTGTTTAGGCCATTTTCAACATCTTAACTGTTAGAACTGATCATTTTGCAAGCATTTTGTAGGCGTGAGCATTATTAAATTATTTTTGATTGGTCAAACATAGTTTCAAATTGAACCATTCAAATTGAATCTCTTAAAGAGTCTTAATTTCCGATGCAATTTCAGCTGCCCAATGGAATTAAACTAGATTTACTGTATAGACCGTTTTGGGAGTACCATTCATATAATATTTATATTTGAATGGAGTTTGTCTTTCCAATGGTTTTCGCGAATATCTAGGTCGACTGATTTGCACGGTTCTAAAAAATACGACCGTAAAGACTTCATATAAGTGTAAAGTATTTTTAATTTGTCAGAATGGTGATTCGCATAGTGTTTTAATAGTGCTTGATTGTCGTTGTTTTTTGACCAATCAAATCTATTCCATGTTTGTCGGTGGATATTAAACCTTGTTCTGAATGCGTTGTCTGTCCTGTGTATGTATGATTACATTCTAGGCACTATTAATGAATCTACAAAGGGAGGTAACAAATAACTAATGACGTTTGCAGAAGGATTGCAAAGTTCCAAGGTAAGATGTAAGGTGACAAGATACAAGGTTTTTCCTAGAATTTTTGTCTACAATGGCTATCGTATTTTAAGTCAAGTGCAGTATTTCCTTGTTCTGAAAGTTGGTTATCTTAAGAGTTGTAGTCTGAAATATGAACTTTGGTTCTCGGAATAAAATCTGGGTGTTCTTAAGAAATGTATGTATGTCAAGTGGTATCACTTGATGATCGGAGTGTGTGAGTGCCAAAAATACATGTCCTACTACAGCTTTAACTTCCAACTAAAGCTTCATTTTGAGTGAATCAAAGGAAGAAAAAAGGAATTCATTGAATAAAGAAAGAAATGATAGAAGAAAATGAATCTACAAAGGGAGGTAACTAATAAATAATGACATTTGGAGAAGGATTGTTAAATAACTTACTGTAATGTGATCAGCAATGAATGGCATTTTGAGGACATCGGCTGCTGATGGTCTGTCCACTTGCGCTTTCTGAAGCATCCTGTCACAAAACAACGAACATCAATTGGGCTCAATTTTTTCATTTCTATCAGATGAAGCATTATCAAACATTATTAATTTTTGACTGGTATTTCTTTCATCTTAATTTTACTAGCTTTTCATCTAGTAGTATTAGTAGTAATATTATCTTGATTTATTTCTTATTAGATGAAGCATTGTCAACCATTATTCATTTTTGACTAGGATTTCTTTCATCTTAATTTTAGTTGCCTTTCATCACAAATACTCAGACCATCAACCTATGGCCACCAGTAAACAATGCGGTTTGGGAAAAAAAGAATAAGCTCCAGGCGAGACTCAAACTCAGATCCCTTTTTGTCTCTGGAAGCTTGTTTTTCTGTAACAGCTACTCTACCACCTCAGCTACAAGTGCTTTTTGGTTTGCAGAAGATGCATGCAAAGAATTTTCTCATAATCATTAGTTGTCTTTATTGAATCGAAAAGGAAAATAATTTCTTCTCCCAGAGTATTCCAGAAACTTATTATTTTGCAAAAGCAGAATGAAAGATCTATAGCAGCCATTCCCAACCCTTTTTTGGTCACTGTCTTACACACAATTAAGGGCTCTTCTCAGGTTCCAAGGCCCCATGTCAAACATGGATACAGCACAAACAGATAGACAGAAATTCATTTATTATTATTTCAGTCTTTGACCCCTTCAAATATACCAGGGACCCCAAGTGGGCCATATGACTGCTGTCGAGAATGGTTGATCGAAACACCACTGCTGTACATTTTTGAATTTGAAGAAGAGAAATGAAGAAGTGAATATTATTGGTAATATTTTTGGATGATTTTAATCACTTTTAATTAATTATGAGGTAGTTACACTTTTACAAGAACCTCATTTATATATGAAGAGCTTGGTTCCAAAACGTGATAAGCACCATTTAAAAATAAAATGTGTTTAATTAAATTAAAAATCAAATTCTGGATTTGAATTTTTCATCTTATAAACTGTATATAAATAAAAAGGTTGTAATGAAATAAAAAAAATTTAAATTCCGAATTTGATTTTTAATTAAATACATTTTATTTTTGAATGGTGCTTATCGTGTTTTGGTTGATTGATTGATTGATTGTTTTGTTTAACGGCACATCGACCCTTGGTGGGTCATTTAGTGCCGAATTCAGTAGGGGGGTGGGGTGGAGATTCCATGTCCTGTGACTAGAGACTTGAGGGGGGAGAATCCCAAGTCCCTGTCACTGAGACAAATGCCATGAGGACCGGGATAAGCTGGTCAGTGGTCAAAAGCTTTTCAGGACGAATCCTGAGCATGCTGATGGTAATCACCTCCCGACCAGCTGGCAAAGATATCCTGTGCAACTTCACCCAGATATCCGAGCATGCCACAAGGAACCTCTGAACTTCGAGGTCAAGGCGGTTTCAAAGAACAGATACTCCACTTTGATCCTAGCCAAAGGCTTCGATATCCTGCACAACTTCTCCCAGGACAATACCTGAACATGCCACAAGGACTCCTGAAGGGCCGTGGTTCTCTGAACTTTGAGGCCATGGTGGTTTCGAAGAACAGATATGAAAGATCTATAGCCAAAAGGCCCTTGTGTTTTGAAACCACACTCTTCGTATTCTTTGCTAAAAATAAGTTTGTGTCATTCTCTCTCCCTCTAAAAGGTTTTCATGAGTTGGTGTGCCGTGTAAGTCAAATATATTTCTTGGTGTGCCGTCATACAATAAAGGTTGAGAACCACTGATTATTGTGTAGGAGAGCAAACAGTTTCTCTGCAAAAAGATAAACTCACAATTTGAAGATGTCGTCCAATTCTTTCGGATATTCTGAAGGCAGTGAAGGGGGATCATCGTCAATAATCTTGTACAACACGGACAACAAAGAAGTGCTTTCAAATGCATGTTTCAAGGCACACATATCGTAAAGGATGCATCCAACTGACCTAGGAAAAAAAGAAAACATAAAAATTGTCAAAATATCCAATTGAAATTTCCAGCACTGCAATTTACTGGGACTTCACTCCTTCAAATACAATAGTAAGCTTCCCTCAAAGTGTGAAGCTATTATACCAATGGTTGCACCCCAAGGTCAGGCCTGATTGGTTAATAACACTATGCAAATCACTACCATTCAAGAGCCATCTAACCTTGATATACTCTAAACAGCCAATCATGAAGGGGGACACAACTCCTATTAACTTGACTAGTTTTTACCATCCTAATTTTAGTTGTTTTTATACAACTTATTAATTCGGGCCACTGTTTCTGTGGCAACGAATAACAGTGCAATCAGAAATAAAGAGAAAGCCTTCGGTGAGAATCGAACTCACACCCTCATTTCCAGAGGGAGACTAGTTTACGCCTAGCTGCTTTTACCAATCGGCCACAAAGACTTCATGGATTAGCAGAAGCTGATTTACACTTATAAACTCACTCTCTGCGCCATAGTTATGTTGTTTTACATATGAGACCTAGTAGTCTTTTTTATAAACCAATGTTTATTATTATTGGATGAAGTATTATAACACACCACTTTTTTTTATCAAATTTGACTAGTTTTTACTGTCATCCTAATTTTAGTTGTTTTATATAAGTTATTAATTCGGGCCACTTATTATTGGATGAAATATTGCAACACACCACTTTTTATTACACTTGACTAGTTTTTACCTTCATCCTAATTTTAGTTGTTTTTATACAATTTATTAATTAGGGCCACCATTTCTATGTCAACGAATAACAGCGCAATCAGAAATAGTTTTATACCTTCTGTAATTTTGCGAAGAGGCATTATCATTGTGAGGCTTGTTTGGATTATTCTTTTTTTGGTCAAGATTCGGTTTGGCTACCATCGTCGTTTTTGTAGAAAAAAAATCTTTTCTTAAGTAATTTTATTTGGTCCAGTTTAGCATAATTAATTTTTTTTTTAAATCTTAAAAATTAATTTTTCTCAAAACTGACAAATTTCCAGAAGAAACGAAGGTCTTATTGATTAAAATTAACAAAGAAAAAAAAAGAAGTTTCTTCTACTCACCAGATATCAGACTTCGAATTGTATCCTTCGTGTTTCAAGACTTCTGGACTCATGTAATAGGGAGTTCCGATGAAAGTTGATGCATAGTCAGAAGGACCCATGAGAATTCTTGCAATTCCAAAATCGCCAATTTTAATCATTTCATTTTGCAAGAAAATGTTCCTTAGATTGAAGAAAAAAAGAAGATTTTGTGTAAATGGGAAATAAATTGTTTCTATATTCACAACGTTTCGGCTGTTGTACCCTCCATCCTTCTTCTGGCATTTGTCATATTTGGTAAGACTCTTGGAATCTCGAGACAAGCCCCCCACTCAATCCGCCCGGGGTATCAAAAAGAGGCATTGTAACAAGATTGTCTAATACAAGATGCCTCCAGGCATGGACAGTGGAATGCGAACAGTCTGTCCCCACAGATTGAATGGGGTGCTCAACTCTGAGATTTTGAGAGCATTACCAAATACGACAAACAGCTGAAGAAGACTGAGGGTACAACAGCTAAAACGTTGTGAATATAGAAACAAGCGAGATGAAAACAATAATTTTAAAAAATCTATGTATAATGAGAAATATTCAAATCTAAAATAAATCAAACTTTGACTTACCGAGATTTGAGGTCTCTGTGGAGGATACGACGGGCATGAATGTAATCAACCCCGAGCAACAACTGCACGAACCAATCCAAAACTCTCTTCTCACTGATTGGTTGTTTTGTCTTCTGACGTCCTTCAATGTATTTATCAAGGTCTCCTCCCTAGGCAGAAGGATAATGTAAATGAGGTTAACGCAAGGTTCAAGAGCAGGATTGCAAGATTTGGCCATAATCCAAGACTCAGCTCAGAGACTTACCCAACACAGGCATTGGAATAGCGTTGAATTTGGAAATCGAGTGAGCCTGGAGACAGAGGTCCAATACCAGCCTCTTGATGCGAGCCCACCTCAAGAGGCTGTTATTGAAACTGTCATAACCTCTGGACAACAGGAGTTGGCTTGTGCTATTTTTAGAAGCACTTCCTGCTTGTCTAGACAGTTGACCTTGGTGTCAACCTCAGCATCTCGAATTTGCCACACTTTTAGGTAAAATCACTAGAGAGTCAACTCGAGGGCAAGACTGGTCACACCTATTTGGTTTCTCCTAAATCAAGCATATCTAAAGATCAGCTGAATCTTCTAAATGCTAACCACACTCTATTCTATTTTTCCTCCCTATTGTCTCAACTACTAACCAGTACTAAAGCCACTAACTAAAGCTAATACTTAAGAAGAAACAGATGAACTGAAAGAACTTGACTGATTACCTTGTGTTTCTACATAGAAAAAAAATGTAGGTTGTCTTATATATATATTGTTTGACTTTGTGGCTTCCTTCGAAGCCCAAGTCTTCACACAACCTCTTCCTCCAGACAATGCCTGTGTTGGGGATAAAGCTTGGATTATCTCCCCTTCTGGCCAAATCTAGCAACCCAAGGTTCTGCAGGTTCAATTCAGGATCCTTATTAATCTTTCTGTATTTTCTTACATCCATATTTAAGATTAGACAAGGATGAAATAGAAGAAAGTAGACTATTGAACTGGAGAAAGAGAGGGGGAAGGCCAATTTGTTGATTGAAATAATATAATGTTAAATTCTACTTGAACAATACAAATATGATTTTGAAAAACTCCAGTCCAAGTCCCCCACCCCCGTAACAAGAACAACAAGAACAATCCTCACCAAATTTAAGGGAGTAAACTCTTCACTGTTTGACTGTCACTTCACGTTAAACCAAAGCTATATATAAAATTAACATTTCCGTACCGTGATTTGAAATCACGATCAAGTGATTGGTAGGCGGCTGTCTTACCAACTGAGCAAAACTGGCAAGTCTTATATACCTACAGATTTATTTATTATATATACAATACAAAAGTTGCTGTAATCATCTTCAGTCAGAATAGAAGTTGGAGTTTAACCCTGCAGCAGACAGTCTTGTTTTTCTATTGCTGGCCTTGACCAACTGATTGCTAGGAGGCTGTCTTACTGACTGAAATAAATTGACAAGTCTTAGATATTAACGAAATTCTAATAAATAAATACATTTATACAAAAAAAAATATATTTTTATAATTTTTTATTTAGTATATATACAATACAAAGGTTGTAGTAATCATCTTCAGTCGGAATAGAAGTAGGAGTGGAGTTTGACCCTGCAGCAGTCAGGCTTGTTTATTTATTTACTCACTGTTTATACAACCTGTGATGTCATGGGTAGGATTTACTAAACCAACATGTCTGCAGCTCGACATATTTCTTTCGTAGTGGGCAAAAACAGATTCCCTATAATTATCAATAACAACTCAAACATTTTTTTCCCAACCGATTGAATGAATAGGTTTTTAACTAGATATTTCTTGTGCCAATCAGTTTAACATACAAAAGACCACCTCAGTGAAAACATCTCTCGTTATAGATAAACCAAACAGTAAAAAAATGATCTCTCTGACCATCCCAGAAAGGTTTATTTGAACAAACTTTCTTCACCGAGAAATTCCTAGTGAAGACACTTCAGTAAATAAATCATATGGAAGCACTTAAGTATACAGCAATGCTTGAGGCTTAATTCCAAATCCATTATACACCATAAAACAGTCCTATCCCATAGCAGTAGCCATAAAACAGATTAGCATTCCAAGGGAAATTATGAATCACTGTCACCCATATATGCTGTGTTGGCGGTGATCAATTAAAAAGTTGGGCTGTGATCACTAAAAAATGTCTGAATTTTCAAAAAACAAGCAGGCACAAACTAGTGACCAATTTAGCATAAGCTTACATTGAAAATTGAACCCCCCACAAACCCTATTTTGGAGGGGAATTTTCAAAAAACAAACAAAAGCATTTTCTCCTACTCATTGAGGGGAGTGTGTGTGCAAAGTCTCAAGTTTCTACTATGAACGGTTAGGGCTGGGCGAAGTCCGGATACATACATAGATACATAGATACATTTCAATGTGTGATTACATGAATAACCTAAACCTTTGGTAGCATAACTATCCCTAAGCAGTCACCATAAAACAAACCGATTCCTAAGCAGTCGACACAGATAACTAATATTTTTATTGGTACTTATGAGTGAACCAACATTCACTCATATAAAAGACCAAACAGTCGGATAATCAAGATTAATAGATCCACAATTTCCGTATCAGATGATAATTTGATTCTACTCTCTTTTATGCTATTCCTTGAAGAGTTCCACTATTTTTTATGCTATTCCTTGAAGAGTTCCACTATTTTGCATGCTATTCATTGAAGAGTTCCACTATCGTTTATGCTATTCATTGAAGAGTTCCACTATCTTTTATGCTATTGATTGAAGAGTTCCACTGTCAATTACAGTTTATGAATTTAAGAGTTAAAAGCAACAAAGATAATGATAATAAGAAAATAGAGGTAATAATGAAACGACTTCCTCTCGGAGATTCAGAAAACTTACCTCACAATATTCAGTTATGATGCAGAAAAATTCTTTATCAATGAATTTGTCAATAAATTTGACAATATTTGGATGAGAGAGTTGTGAAAGCAGAACTGCTTCGTGCTCAGCCGCCACCGTTTCATCTGGTTGCAGTTCTCCAATTGGAATTTCTTTGAGAACTTTCAGGCAACTACAATGGTAGAAAAGAATATTTGGTTGTTATTTGATAACAGAAAAATAAATCATTGATATAGAAGTGTTTTTCTTAAACAATGATTTTGGTAATCTAAAAAAACCTGGCCAAAGATTTTGAGAGAAAAAAAACGTGAATCTGAAGAGAATGGCAACCTCAGAAGAGCTCTTCTGCTTTGTGGATTGCTTCCCACTGTCCAGATTTCCTGATGGAAATGTTGTCTCCTTGCAGAGCAATGCTTCTTGTCAATCTGATAGATCCACCAAAACCTGGCTGACAGAAAACAGCTTTGAAATTTAAATGGTTCTTCGGACGATTGAACTCCTCCTTCTTGTTGTTTGTGTTGTTAACACAACATTTCAGCCAATCCATTCTTCGGCCTTCTTCAGGTGTACAATCTGAGTGTGATGAGTTAAACAGAAGTTATATTTAAAGGGGATAACACTTATAGCTATAGCACAGGGCCCAGTGTTTCTGTGTCTTTGTCTTGTTGTGTTTAGGTCCATTGAGAAGTGGAAGCCACATCGGGTTGAATGTCGACTAAATGCATTAGCCAGACAAGTGCGGATTTCAACCCAATATGCTTCCACTTCTTATTACAAAACCATTTAGAAAAATATACAAAATATACACATATAGGAACACTTAAACACCTCTATAATATATTTAAAATAAATAAAAACAAAAAACCCAACAAGAAAAAGGATTCACTACTACTCTACCATTCACCAAAAAATGAACCTCCTCAAAGC
>VCCN01003851.1:2579247-2595551 GCA_006491835.1 Architeuthis dux | reverse complement strand
TATATATATGCATAAATGAATGGCTTGGCTTGGCGAATGAAGATTTTTGGAAGGGTTTTCCATAGCAATGACATACATTCACACACATATACACCCACATACCAATATATATACACTTAGGGTGTGTGTGCTTAATTGATTATCTTTAAGATGTTTTTTTATGACTGTTTAGCCAAAACTTTGCATATAAATATGAAAGCTGCCCATCAAAGAAAGGTTTACCCAACAATCTATTTTTCCACAATGCAGTCAGATATTTGTAACCCAGTTGATATTAAATTAAAGAAAGAGATTCTATCAACAATAAAATCAACTAAATAGTCCCAATTTTAAAAAAACAAGTGAGAATGCTGCCAGACACAAACTAAGGAATCAATTTGGCATAAACTTACATTGTAAATCGAACCCCACTCTAAAAACCTATTTAAGGGGGGAATTAAAAAAAAGTGTATGTACAAAATTTCAAGTTTCTACTATGAGCGGTTAGAGCTGGGCGAAGTCTGGATACATAGATAGATACATATAAATGACAGAACCCAGCAACAGCGATTAAACTGGTCTGTTGTGGGTAGTGGTGATTAATTATAACAAGTCTGGTTAGTCACTCAATAGAAACCGTCACGTGACCACCCCCTTTTGGCAGCATGTCGTGTTGGGGGTGATCAATTAAAAAATTGGAAAAAGGGGTGATCAATGAATAAGTTACTTCTTTCACCTTTTGTTGGGCGGTGATCACTAAGAAATCTGAATTTTCAAAAAAACAAAAACTGTTTTTTCTAGACATAATAAGGAGTAAATGTTTAAATTTTCAGCCCTCAACTCTGTTGATGCAACCTGTACGTGTAATACATACATAGATAACCAGCTAGCCAGACCAACTTGAAAACTGAAGAAACCTATGTTGACAGTTTCTAATGGTGGTGAATGACAGATTTTTGATAAATCTTCAAAAAGATGTCATTTAGGAATTCTGAATTAATTGATATTTATAGTTTTTTTAAATTAGTAGAGTTACCAACATAAATAAATAAAAGTAAGTCAGAAATTAGTCCAAGGACTAAGCAGGGCACTAAATATTATATTAAGTTAATTAATAAGTTTATAATTAATTAGAAATTATTGTTAAACTTTTGTGCCAGATTTTTTTATATTTTGAAACGAAAATTAAAATAAAGCTTAAAAAAATATCTTTATTAAAGCAATGAAACATTTTATGTGCAGACAGACACACACAAAAATACACATACATGTATTAACATTCACACACACAAGTACACATGCACACACACACACACTATCACACATACACATACACTTACACACACTCACACAAATGCTCACACTCACATACACATACTTACACAAATACAAGTACATAGTCATACACAGACACAGAGACACTCAAACACAGACACTCACTCAAATACACACTTACAAACAGATACACATACTCACACACACAAAGTACACACACTCAAATACACACTCACACACAAACAAATACACTCATACACAAATACACACACGCACAAACAAATACACACTCAAACACACACAAAAAATACACACTCACACACAAACAAATACACACTCACACACAAGTACACACACAAACAAATACACAGTCACACGCAAATACACACCCAAACAAATACACACTCACAAACAAATACACACTCACACACACACAAAAAATACACACTCACAGACAAACAAATACACACTCACACACAAGTACACACACAAACAAATACACTCACACACACACAAAAAATACACACTCACAGACAAACAAATACACTCACACACAAGTACACACACAAACAAATACACACTCACACACAAGTACACACACAAACAAATACACACATAAACATATACACACAAGTACACACCCAAACAAATACACACACATACACAAGTACACACCAAACAAATACACACCCATCACAAGTACATACCCCACACACACACACACACATCTTTTGTTTTCTTTATAAGTAACCAATCTGCTGATGATGAAACCTTTCGATTCCACACCAATCACAAATCTTTTTATAGAACATGACATATACAGACGCACAGCAGATTCTACAAAATCAAATCATTTCACATGAATTTCAGTCAATGTTTGAAAAACAAATCCAATAAAAAAGTCCATCAAAGACTTTAATTTCAATGTCTTTAATGTACAATATAAAACCGATTTTTAAAAAATCATTAAAAATAAAGAAAAACCTTCATAAATTTCAAATAATATAGGGTTATTTTTTCTGCAAAGATCAGTTGTAAAAACCAAAAATTGTATTGTTTCTATCAGATCCCTCCACACACTTTTGACAACAACACAACATGTGTCGATAAAACCGACTGAAACTTGTAACATGTTACTTTTATTGTAATAATCTTTATCTCATTAGTAGGAAGAAAGATTGTAGAACATTCGGATATAAAGATTATTTGTGTATACAATATAAATCCGAAGATATTCGTGTTTGAAAAGTTGTTTACACTGTGCAAAACGGTGTAATTTGCATTAGAAAAATTTTAGGCGAAAACACACCCACATTTTAAAATTCTACCAAAAATGAACTAATCCGCGGATTTCAATTAAATTTTAGGTATTTACTCATTTATGAATTAATGTTTTTATAGAAAGGGTATTTTGTAAGAAAAACATATGGGAATATTTTTTAATTCAATCATCCCCCACCTTTTTTTAATTTTATAAAATCACAATAAAGTATTTTTTCAGACATTAAAAATATTTGTATTTCTATCAGGATTTTTTCTCTTATATCTTCATTTGCCAGAAAAAAAAATAGAATTTGAATTACTGGAAAATTAATTTAAAAAATGAAACAAGGTGAGAAATTAAAAAAAAAACTTGTTTACACTGTGTAAAATGGTGTCATTTGTTTTCGTCTAAAAATGTATTAGAACATTTTTAGACGAAAACACACCCATATTTTAAAAATTCTACCAAAAATTAACTAATCAGCGGATTTCAATTAAATTTTCGGTTTTTATTCATTTATGGATAATTTTTTTTATGAAAAGAGTATTTTGTAATAAAAACTTACTGGGAATATTTTTTTAAGCCAATCAACCCCCACATTTTTTTAATTTTAGGAAATCTCAATAAAGTATTCTATTATAAAAATATTTGCATTTCTATGTCAGGATTTTTTCGCTTATATCTTTATTTGCCAGAAAAAAGTAGAATTTGAATTACTGGAAAATTAATTTAAAAAATGATACAATGTGAGAAATTAAAAAAGAAAAAATGCAGTAAATATTTTTCAATGAAATAATGAACAAATACAGACCCTGTGTCGTCTTCTCTTTTATCTGAACATAAAAAAGCCGTTCCAAATTGTCCAGCTCCGAGTTTTTGTGTGATTTCATATCTGTTTGCCAAAATCCTGTACTTTTTGTCATTGAAGGACGATGGATTTTTCATGAAACGATTTAAAGGCATCTTTGTTAGATGTATACGTTTGCTTTTGTCTGTGTGTTCGTCGTAGATATTATTATATAATAATAATAAAGGAAAGAATAGTACAAACAAATTAAATTGTTAAAAATGTCAAAAGTGAAATTAGGAATTAAATTTAAAAACTATTTTTTAAAGTATGAATATAACATTCGTTCAAATCATCAGAACAAACAGTGCAGATGCGTTGTAAGAAAAAGGTTGGTGATTGTTATAAATTGGTAAAGCCAGAAAGAAAAAGAAAGAGAGTCAACATGCTTAATTACTAAGGGGCACGTGTCAGGAAGAAAAACACCTGCACGTTGAGAGAGGAAAAAAAAGCCTTGTTTGGTGTGTTTTGCTTTCTGTATAGATTAATAATGAAAACAAATCCTTTCTCATACTTCCAGCTGCATTTTTGTCAACTAAGAAAAACTTTCCGAAATCCGTCAGCTAACTGGAAAATTCATTACAAATTAATACCTTTCACTAGAAAAAAAAAATCAAGCACTAATCTAGTTACCCCGTTTCCATAGCAACATTGACGGGATTTTTAGATATTTGAAAACTGTCTATAGATTTGTTATTGCATTGGTTTTTGATGTTGGTTTGAAATATACTGTTAGAAAATGGTTAGTTTTATAACGACAATAGTTTTGTTAAATTGTTTAGTTTATTTCCTGAAAAATAAAAGTAAAATTTTAAAAGTCGCGACTGTTTCTATGGCAACAGTTTTCCAATCAGAGTTATCGTTCTTTGTGTCTAATTCATCCACCCCCCCCCCAGCCTCAGGGTTGCAAGAAGGGGAGATAATCCAAGACGTTGCCAACTTAGATATTTTATATCTAAATTTAGATATTTTTTGTTGCGTTTAGATATAAAAAATGGTTTATAGATATCGGATATCATTTTAGATATTTTATATCTAAATTTAGATATTTCTTGTTGCGTTTAGATATAAAAATTGTTTTTAAATATCGGATATCAGTTTAGATATTTTATATCTAAATTTAGATATTTTTTTGTGTTTAGATATAAGAAATTGTTTATAAATATCGGATCAGTTTAGATATTTTTTTGATGAGGCTCAGATATTTTTTAGATTATTTTGGCTAGATCTTGATAATTTTAGATATTTGGTAGAGTATAGGCCCTGATGTCTAGATATTTTTGGATCTTTTTTCGCCTCAATTTTGGATAATTTCTTAGATATTTCTGAATTTTTTCGTCTCAATTTGGATAATTTCTTAGATATTTTTGGATCTTTTCCCTTCAATTTTGGATTATTTTCTAGATATTTCTGGATGTTTTCGCTTCAATTTTGGATGTTACTTGCATATTTTTGGATCTTTTCCCCTTAATTTTGGATAATTTCTCAGATATCTTTGGATATATTTTTGAGGTTGGGCCCCCCCCACTGCTCTGATCGTGTCAATAATTGTAAACATTTCACCAAACCTTTGCTTTTTTAATTGAAAAGGAATAAACTTATAACAATAACAAAACAGGCACACACCTGGAATATAATGTTATCTGTACCAATATAAATTTTAAAATTGTTAGGCTGACTAAAATACCAATGTTACCAGAAAAGAACTCAGGTTAACAGAGACACCTTTACTTAGGCTGGAACCCGAATTAATTAATTAAGAATAAGAAGCCAATGTTATTACTGGATGAGCCAGCATCTCTACCCTTAAAACTAAAAGCGGAAGTAAAAAGGGAAGTAATTCACTTCGCCATATTTGCATCTACGATCAGGTAAAACTCGTTTTGTCTTTATGTTATTTAAGTCTTTTCTTGATATAAAAATAATAATAATATTTTCTGCTCATTTCTTATTTTGCACCTTTAAATAGAGTCAATTAACCACATCATAATATGCATGTTGAAACATTGTAAGTAATTATAAATGTATAAATTTTATTTTCAAGTTAAACTTTGTTTTGGTTATTATACTGTATATACATTGAAGCGGCGTAAACTCGTGATGTTTGTATGGATGGCCTAAACTATTTTTGCTATAACGGCAGTTTGGTACAGCTATATCTCTGTTCCAGACATATATCTCGGAATTTACCCTTGCAATAATGAAAGGTTTTCTGGTTTTATTTATTTCGTAATTCACTTATATTCTTTGTATAGATATATTGAAATTTAGGTGTGTTTTAATATTCAAATTAGTTTACGCCACTTTAATGTATGATACCTTTGTTTTGTTAAGTTTACAAAAAACACGAACCAAACGAATTCAATTGATTTTTCTTTAAAAATAAAATCTTTTTTTTGTTTATTCCCAGGTTTATTATTTATTATCGATTAAGAAAAAACTCCGATATTATTCCGTTTTGTTTGAATAAACGTTTATTTTGTTTAAACTTATATTTAAAATGCATAATTATTACATAAATTATTTTCAGAAAATATGGGTGTGTTGTTACAAAAAGACAGGCAATCTTTTGTTTTTGGTAAGTGCGAACTTATTTATTAATATTTCTTATGTATTACCTACAACAAAAGATTGCCAAAAAGACGTTGTATTTAAGTTCATTTTTTTAATTCGAACCGAAAGAAACGTGGGTGTTTTTAAAAATAATTATGAGCAGGTTTTTCACAGTTCATGCCTTCGGTTATCAGTTTAATCGCGTACTTGTAAAACCTGTGATACCCTAAGGTGACAAAACATTACTTTTTGCTCCAAACACTTCTTAAAAACTAATTTTTGCATTTTGTTTGTGGATATCTCGTAGTCCTAAATTAAATTATTATCCCCATCCCAGTTTGTTGTTGTGGAGGGGGGACACTACTCGGCGGTCTCCTCAGTTATAGCAAAATACTTAGCAGATATTAAATCTAATAAAAACAAACTTTTTAGGGTCATATTTCGGCAGTATAAACATTTTTTGGACATCATTTACTTAAGCCATGTTTTCAAAAACATCCAGAAATATCTAGTATCTAAGAAAGTTTAGCGTCCCAAATGAAAGGGTAGGTAATCATATGTAAATAAAAAAAATGAAACCCATAGCAAATTTTGTTATTAATTTTTTTTTGTTGTGATTTAATTGGCCGATATTTTTGTACGGATGGACATACACGCCTGCGTAAACTGATTTGGTATGATTATAATGCCTGGTCTAAGAGGAGACAACAGCTGTAATAATCTCACAGCCAGCCATCTGGTTTTATTCACATTTACGACCTGCTGCTCCTGTTTCACTGACAAGTACTGGCTTCCGTAATTGTCAATTAGCATCAGTTACTATTGTTAAGAGGGCTTATCGTTTGCGATAAGTCACAGGCGCTGAGAGATATTTGACCCCCCAACGTGAAAAAAAGATGTTTTTATGTAGTTTTTGAATGGAAAATGGTAATTATTCTGTTAAGTGTAATGTAATTTCCAGTTCAGTTAAAAAAAACTCACTACCATCCCCCAAAACAATTTTAACCGTCCCGAAGGAAATGTAACGGTCCCAAAATCAAAATGTTGTTTCTTTACTTTGTTATTATCATCTATAGTTGTTAGTTAGTAGCAGAATAAAAACACTATTAAAATGTTGGGGAAATAAATAATTGTCAAACTTCAGTCCAAACCTGGAGTTGACTTTGTTTTTCTACCATAAGAAAAATAACAAAACAAGAACAATCCTCACCAAATTTAATTTTTAAAAAAAGATATCTTCCCCGGACACCTGGGATGGAAGTGATTTTTGCAGAAAAAAAAATTTTTTAAAAGATATTTGTTCATCCCAAACACATTTTTACTGTCCCCCGGGGTGACGTTAATTTCAAGCCCTGCCATTGAGGCATCTTTATTTAATAAATAAATGTTGATTTTCTTTTGAAATTTCAGCTGAAAGACGATGTCGAATGCAGTAAAAGAATTTAATTTAATGGAAGATCAACGGTTACTTAAGGTTTGACCAACTATTTAAGACCACTCGGTGGTCATTATTATTTATTGTTAGATAAGAGCTCCGTACCAGCTTCAAAATGATTGAAAATGAATTGTCTTTCGTGCATATGGTCATCATCATCTTCTGTGGCATACTTGTAAGTATATTTTTTATTTATTTACTTGTAAGTATCTTTATATTTATGTCAATACCTTTTCAGTATTTTGCTATGTTGAACAATGTACGAGGGATGTACGAAAAGTAAGGTACAAACATTTACTAATCCAACATGTTTATTGCTATACAAATAAAACATTGTGCATATGTTACCCGCACTACTATGCTACTTTTCCATGTAGTGACTATCGAGATTGATGCACTTGTCCCATTGGTACACGTGCCAAAAATGTGAATTTTTGAAGGTAATGACAAAGTTTGAAAATCAATATCTCATTTATATACCGTTTTAAAATACTCAAGCAGATCTAAAACTTTTATTACATGCATTTTTACATCAGAGGTCAAATAAAAAAGTTGACCTCAAACTTGACCTTTGACTGTTTATTGGTCATTGAACATGTTGACCAATCTTTTTCTAAATTTGACAAATAATTGGTCTGTCCTTTGGCATAATATGTACAACATTTCATAGTTGAGAACAAATGGGAAGTTGTGCTACAAGGATTTTAATGAACTAAACAACTGAATTAAATTTATGTGGCGAATGAATTCGCTCAATATTGTGTGTGTGTGTAACAGTGACACAGCTGTCATTTCAACAGGAAGAAGTATGCGTGTGTTTTTTGTAGTAGCCACTTGGAGAAACGGCTGTCTGCTGCTTCTGTTAACCACTTACTAAATTTCAGAGTTCAGAGGTCAGTATCTCCGGAACCCTCTGAGCTAGAAATGTGAGACCGGTGCCTCATAAAGATCTATAATTGTGCCAAATTTGAACAAAATCCGTGATGATCATGGTTTAACTCCTTGTTGATTTGACCTGGTATGATCCTAATAAAATGGCTTTATGCTCCTTAGCGCTGATCCATACATAAATAATCCCATTTTTGACAGGTATATGCTAGTCATCTATATCATACTAAAAGTCTGATTTCGTTTATCTGTGTGTGACCTCTAAGTAGCCGAAATAGTGCATTGTAGCCAGCAGTATTGAATTAAGGTACCCCTTAATGTGGTAATACAAAAAATGTTAGTGTGATTTGCAACTTAATAATAGTGTGGGGCCTGCGTTCTCGCTCACCATGATAATAATGATCTGATTTCCATCCATCCATCGTTCAAATATTCTCTGTTTATATTTACTCGTTTTCCCAGTCTGTTTTCCAAAAGATACTTTCAAGGCTCGCTGTAAAGAGTTTTGGTGATAATATAATATCACCAAAACTCTTTACAGCGAGCCTTGAAAGTATCTTTTGGAAAACAGACTGGGAAAACATGGGAGTAAATATAAACATAGACTATTTGAACAATGGCTGGAAATCAGAACATTATTATCCCCTTGTCTTACTCCTTTTCCAATCTTTATCTTGTTAGTATGTTTATGAAGTCTAATTATTGCAGTGCCACTTATTCGTATATATTCACAATTACTTTTTGTTACAGTGGTGTAGTGCTATGGGAATGCATTGGAGAGGGGTTCCCTTACTTTTTGGGAAGGGTGAATGGCGTTCCCTCATTACCTATATACTTTTAAAATTCTCTATTTGAACAATTCGCTGATGAGAAAAATTGGAGCCCTTTGGCCTGTAAGGCAGTCCATCTTGAGCACGGGGCTAGCAACTCGACCCTGTAAAACCTACTTGCTACTGAAACCACAATGTGGGACCCTATGCACCACAAAGGGGTCTACACAAGCCCTTCGCCAGGGTACAATTAGTAGGAGGGGGGGCATCCATTAAGACCGGCAGGGCCGTGAGTAGAAGTGCTCACTGTTGCTAAAATAGCGATCGTTTTTTTTTTAAATAACCAAAGATACTAAAAATACTAAAATGTTGACCATGCCAAAAAATGGTCAAAATGTTTTTGACGTGTTTTTGACCATTTTGCTCTGCCCCAAAAAATCAATATATCAGTTGTTTTTACACCTAGAAAGCTCATTCAATTTGTCTCATAAAAATCTATAACTGTGCCAGATTTGAACAAAATCCATGATTATTGATTTGACATGGAATGACCCAGAGAGTGTTGTTGGTGTGAGAGATGGGGGAGTGATGAGCCCAGGGTCTAATCAAATATAGGTCAGGTTCTGGTTATCTATGTGCCCAGTATGGGGTTATCTTAATGATAATAAATATGTTTGAGACGTAACATGCTTTTCTCAATCTTTCATTTCCACAAATACAGGGATACATCGCTTCGACAGGAAGTATGTGTGTGTTTTTTTGTAGAAGCCACTTGAAGAAACGGCTGTCTGCTGATTCTGTTAACTACTTACTAAAGTTCTGAACTGGTCAGTATCTCCAGAACCCTCTGAGCTAGAAATTTGTTCACTTTGTCTCGTAAAGATAAATAATTGTGCCAAATTTGAACAACATCCCTGATGGTCAATGGTTTAACCGGTTGTTGATTTGACATGGAATGACCCAAAAAGTGGCTTAAAGTGAACTTTTAAAAAGCGAGGGATACCTCTATTGGTCTTCTTAAGAACTTCAGACCATTATTTAAGGACTAAGTCATTCACTAATAACAGTTGGGTGTCATTCCATAGAAAATATCCCTACCCACCCAAGATGAGGATCTTAGTCTAAAACATCCTGTATATGAATGCTTCTTATTTTCAGAATTGCTAAAATTTATTTTGTTCTTTGCAGGTATTTGTCATGTTATTCATCATCACCAAGAGACAAATTTCTCGTCTCACTATTAGATCTGCTCGCAGGCCACATGTAGCCATTGGAACTGGAATACCAAAAGTATGTATATCAGTACTCTTGTGTACTTGTAAAATTAGTTTTGTGGTGTGCTTCTAGTAAAGATATCAATTCTTCATTAATCAGGTTGGAAATTGATTAATAACAAGAACAGAAATTCTACAAAGTGTTGGCAAAATTATGAAACAGAAATGAGGAAATCGTTTTATTGTCCTTTTTATTTTATTTAAAAAAAAATATCTTGTAACCCAGTGCAGGGTTGTAGAGGCACCACTGATGGGTGTGTCAAGGGAGAGAGCCCATCCCTATTCACACTGGTTTGGAATCAGAGTTGCTCCTCTCCTAGATTGGTTGCTAACCATAGCTAGAGAACCCAGTCTGTCCTACTATTTGCCCATAGCTGGGAGGAGGGGAGAATAGGTGGATTCATCTCTTTCCCAAGGGCATTAGTGCAAAGTAAAGACAAACCGTTTCAGCCTCAGTTGAAAATTTGTTGTTGACGAGTGTAATTTCAGAAAAAAATGTTATTGTTGACGAGTGTAATTTCAGAAAAAAATTTGTTGTTGACGAGTTTCATTTTAGAAAATTTTTAAATTTTATCTCATAACCAAGTGGAGGGTTTTCGGGGCACAACAGATGATGTCATCATGGGTGTGCCAAGGGCGAGATGGCCTGACATCCATAAAATCAAGTGAGTGAGAGTGTTTGTCGAGGCAACTTCGGAGATGACTGTTCAGTTTGGATATGGGGGACACTCTGTCTTGTCTTCGCTCTGTCAGTCTTATTTATAGTGTGGTTGTTTATAGTTTCTAATTCATCTTGTTTAGTCTGTATATTTTGAACTTTGGCTATTTTGAATTCCCCGGTGCTCATTTATTAATCAGATTTCTATTTTTAGATATTTTCTGTTTATGTTTCGACTGTACTTCCCTTCCCCGAGTCACCCTTTGATGTTATCAAAAGTGTCCAGTCGATTGTTTTAGTTAGTGTCAACCTGTATATTTTGAAGTTCCGATTTCTTTCTTTTCGTTTATCTATCTTTCTATTTATCTATCTTCATTTATGCACTCCTTCGCTATGGCACACTTGTTTCTTGGTAGAAAAACAAAGTCAACTCCAGACTTGTCTTTGCTCTGTCAGTCTGATTTATAGTGTGGTTGTTTATAGCTTGTAGTGGTTAAATTCATTCATCTTGTTTAGTCTGTATATTTTGAACTTTGGCTATTTTGAATTCACTCGTGTTCGTTTATTAATCAGATTTCTATTTTTTAGATATTTTCTGTCAATGTTTTGACTCACACTTCCCTTCCTCCTGAGTCACCCTTTGATGTTATCAAAGGTACCACTCTTGTTTATCAAAAGTTTCCAGTCAATTGTTTTAGTTAGTGTCAATCTGTATATTTTGAAGTTCCGATTTTTTTCTTTTCGTTTATCTATCTGTTTATCTATCTGTCTATCTATTTTCATTTATGCACCTCTTCGCTATGGTACATAAGGGGATTGTTGTTTCTCCTTTGTCTTCACTGTGTCAGTCTTATTTTTACTGTGGTTGTTTATAGTTTCTAAAGGTTAAATTCCCTGTGCTCATTTATTTATTCAGATTTCTATTTTTAGATATTTTCTGTCAATGTTTTGACTTGGACTTCCCTTCCTTCTGAGTCACCCTTTGATGTTATCAAAGATACCACTCTTCTTTTCGTTTATCTATTTTCATTCATGCACCCCATCGCTATGGTACACTTGTTTCTTGGTAGAAAAACAAAGTCAACTCTGGACTTTCTACCAGAGTTTGACAAAAACTTGCCGAATTTTTACCTTTGCTAATTTTTTTTTCAGAGACTTCAGAAAGAAATCCAACGGCGTCTGCGTCATGTGAAAAATATAAAGTATGAGCCGACTTTGCTTCAAAAAACTTTATCAGAATCGGAGAATGAGGCTGATATTGCAGGTACTTATTATTATTATTGCCCTCCTTCCCCCCTCATTGTTTTAACCCTTTCAAGATGCACACATTAAGGTGCTTAACCCTTTATAGGGCAGCCCTATAGTTTAGATATCAAATCAACTTTTTTGCATTTTAAACTAGACCTAATTACAAGATATTTCAAGTTTTCTGAAATTCTTTTGTTCATGGGGGCAAAACACCCTCTGACGAAGTGATCATTACCCAAAAAGTGACCAAAATGGAAAATATTTAAAAAAATTAAAGTAGAAAGTTAAATAAAACATAGAATTAAAGAATAACATTCAATAAAATAGATACAAAAAATTGATATTGACAAAAAAAAAAAAAAAATAACGCCTCCGGGTTTAAAATGTTATTGTTCGGGCCAAAAACAGGCTATTATAATGGGGTGTGGTCAGCCTCAAAACAGTTTCTGTCTTTGTTCAAGCCCAAGTGTACTTTGCAAAGCTTGCAGACCACATTGGTGTCGATTATGTTGTCTTTGTGGCTACAATATTTGCATGTGACTGACAGGTCCTCAGGTGATCATATATAGACACTTTCCCCATAAAGGGTTAATACCCGAGTTAAAATGTCCCAGTAGACTTCTAAAAGAGATCTACAGGACATATATGAGTGGACACGTATGATAAGTGCCCAAAGAACCATTTTTGAAAAGTTGATATTTTTGTTACTTTTAGAGCTACAGTGTTTTATTTTTATTTTGAAGCATGAACACTATGAATAATAATGCAGAGTGTTCAAGCTTCAAAATAAATTTTTAAAAAAATGAGCTTTGTAGCTCTAAAAATAATGAAAATATCAACTTTTAAAAAATGGTTCATTGGGCACTTATTATGCGCGGCTATGCATATATCATAGCAGTCCTAGAAACCTTGGGATATATATGTCCCAGTAGTCTCGAAAGGGTTGAATCAGAGCTGTCCTCTTTAGACCTAGTATTTCAAACCTGTTTTATTGATTGTGAGTGACCCAAACTTTCTCACAGTGACAATAGTCGATCATTTGTTTGTCGTTTCTCACCTGATATTTCAGGCGACAAAGACAAGAATAACAATGAATTGTCGCAAAAAGGTTGTCTGAGATTTGGGTCATAGAAGCAGCAGATTTATAATCTCCTGATGAGTTGTTCAACAAATGAAAGTAAATTCAAATACTCGTTAAACCGGATATTGGATATAATGGACAAAATCTGAGTTAAGAGAGTGTGTCAATAAAAACGATATGATCATAACATACGGGAATCACAGAGACGAGTATCACACACCCGGATGTAAATCTTTACATCACAGGGTCTCTCAATCCTTTTTAAAATTTTATCAAGTCACGTCTGATATAACTCTTCAGAAATAAATAAGTGTTGGCAGGGGATCACAGATTTGACACCCAGGTGTTGAAAGTTATAAACAGGATATTGATCAAAACCCAAACTGCAGGTGTCAGGGACCGGAAAACACACGAGGTGTTGAAAAGTCATAAACAGGATATTGACTAAACCCTGAGTTGCAGTTGGCAGGCTGGGAAACCAGTGTGGGTGTTCTAACCCGATAAAAGCCACACAGAGCGCCTTCAGAATCAAGAGAGAGACAGAGTGCCTAGGCTCGGGAAAACACCAATTTGCTGGTTGGGAAAAATCTGTCGGCTTTCATTATCTCTCTCCCACTCTTCATTCTCATCCATGGCATGATGTATCTGATGCAATAAAAATATATCATCATATATTTATAAACCAAGTTTTGAGTCTTCCTTTTTCTCCGAATACAAGATGGCTATACAACATAAGGTGTCAGCTGCCCTATCCAGATTACCCTAGTTCACCCCTTGTAAATGTCTTGGTGTCTCTGAAAGTATTTATTTTTATCTTTCTTTTCAGATATCAATAATAATCAGAAATATCGAATGAAAGCTTGTGATCACTTTTCTGTTCTTGGTGAGTTGAACTTGGATTTTTCTTCTTTTTTCCTGCTTTTTTTTGTAGTTATTCATGTTTTTTAAGTCTCTTATTTTCACTTTCAAAACCAGACAAACTTAAAGGGTTTCATTATTTTTTTTTATTAGATGAAACATTGTCAGCCATTATTAATTTTTGACTAGTATTTCTTTATGAATGTTCTTAAATGGCAATGTTCTCTTTATGAATATTCTTAAACAGCAATAAACAAAATAAAGTCGGGGCCTAGAATACACCGACTGCATCCCCTGCTGAGGTGTAAGACCACCCCACCCCACCCAAACAGGGGCCACCTGTTCTTTCACCAAAGTCGCAAGACTCTATTAAAAAAAAAATAACTTAAGACGCTATTTAAAAAGAATAACCATTCACCAAAGTCACAAGTCTGTATTAAAAAAGAAAAATAACCTTTCACCAAAATCGCAAGACGTTATTAAAAAAAAAAAAGCAAATAATTTGTCTACATACATTCAATTAAAAAATTCGGCACTAAATGACCCACCAAGGGTTGATGTGCCGTTAAACAATCAAATCAAAATAATATAACTGTATCTCTTGTAAAACTCCTTCAGAAATTCTGAGACGATAGCAGAACTGATTTTATTGGCAATTCCTCAATTGTTTTTGCAGAGGAGGAAATTGTGAAACATGATGCGGACTGTGGAGAAAGACTTCCAACAGAAACGGTCCGTCAATATCTTTATCGTCTGCATACAAATGGCATTCTGACCAAAGTGCCCTTGGAACTCATACGCAATGTCGTCCTTCTTTACGAAAATGCAAGGCACACCCCACAGGTAAGAAACTTTTTTTTTTTTACTGATCTTGTACAAGGTGTGTCTCTTAAATAACGAGACTGGGCTATATACGTCGAACCACAGCACGCAGGCGCGAACCATGACCAATGGGCAAGCTTAAACAACTCTTCATGCCTTTCCCAAGGGCATTAGTGTGTGGTGAATGTAAATTGTCCCAGCCGGAATTTAACTCTTAATTTCATACAAAGAAAATAGAATGTCAATTTCAAGGGAAATAACTTCTGATCATTATCGCCCTTAATAATTTTACAATTCCTTTTACTGGGAATTAATCTTAAAGATCCCTTAAGCAGAGTCCTCCTGATACTCAAATTTACTTCTATTCCATTATAACTAACATACTAAAGTGATACTAGTCACAAAATACACAGACTAATAACATTGTTAATTCCTAAAGTGTTAAGATCCAAACATGCTGTTAGTCAAAATGACACGTGAAGAAAAAAATCGTAGGAATAACATGCCACATAAAACAACAAGGTTTCGTGGTTTTTGACTTTCAACTCTCAAATTCATACAAAAAAAATAGAAAATCAATTTCAAGGGAAATAATTTCTGATTAAAATTATCTCCCTTTGACCATTTTGATGAATTTAAAAAATTTTCTTATTCAATTTATAGATGAGTTCCATTATTTTTTTATGCTATTCATCGAAGAGTTCCACTATTTTTAACTCTATTCCTTGAAGAGTTCCAATACCTTTTATGCTATTCATTGAAGAGTTCCACTGTCAATTACAAGCGGTCCATGAATTTAAGAGTTAAACTCAGTTTTCTGATTCTGTTCTCTGTGCCGTTAACCATTATGCCACCCGCACCCCCGATAGTCAACAAAGGGATGAGACAAATGTAATTCATGAAAGACCATAAATATGTAATTTAAAAAACTTCACAATTCAATTGTACTTGTTAGAAAACGTCAACCAAAACTGTTACCACAACTATCAACATAAGTTTCTTCAGTTTTTGAGTGGGTCTGTCTGTCTGGCTGGCTATCTATGTATATGTTGTGTGTACAGGCCGCACTAAAAGAGCTAGAGGGCTGAAAGTTTTAGCATTTAATCCTTATGTCTAGAAAACTTCTTTTTTTTAAAAAGTTCCCCCTCAAAATAGGTTTTTAGTCTGGGGTTCAATTTGCAATGAAAGTTTATGCTAAATTGGTCCCTTAGTTTGTGTGCAGTAGCATTCACGCTTGTTTTTTTTTGTTTTTTTGAAAATTCAAACGTTTTTAGTGATCACTGCGTAACAAAATGTGAGATAAGTAACTTTTTTATTGATCACCCCTTTTCCCAATTTTTTTAATTGATCAC
>VCCN01003851.1:2546867-2568018 GCA_006491835.1 Architeuthis dux | reverse complement strand
TCACCTGCGCATAGTTACATAATATTTTAGCGGCCTTAACAATGAGCGCATGTTTTTTGCGGCCTTGTTACTCCACGTATAAAATATTCCTTATAATATCATTCTATTCTACAAATAAAATGATATTCAACCTTTATGTACCAAGAAATATTATTTAACATAATTAAATGTGTCCACCTGTGCATAGTTATACAACAATGTTATTGTTTAAGCTGCCTTCAAAAAGAGTGTATCGAGGCAGCAGTTTTTCATTTATTAAAAACAACAAACTTTGTCTATTCAAGTTTTTTGTGAATTTTTCTTGTTTGTGGACAATATATAATGACTCTGCTCCACAGGCTAAGCCTGTATTTCATATCATATGTCACTTCAAGTGATGGGAGGGGGATTTCAGTTGATTGGTTATTTAATTAATCACTTTAGTGTCGTTTTTATTAGGTAATAATTGATTCCTATATCCATTATATCGAAAGTAGTTTTCCAGCTTGTGTGGTGGAGGAGTTGCCCTCGTCTAGATGGGATTTTGAGTGGATTTTGTTTTGCCAACTAACCCTTTAACTCTTAAATTCATAAAAAAATGTTAATGTTATTTATCAAGGGAAATAAATTTTTAATTCTATTCATTGAAGAGTTCCACTGTCAATTACAAGCGGTCTATGAGTTTAAGAGTTAAAAGATGACCTAACAGCAGGTACAAAAGAAGGGGGTGGGTGGGGGTCAACTGTTGGCCAAATTCATTTGAATTGTGATTTTAATCGAACTTAATGTCATGAACTATTTTGTTTTGACATGATAATTTCAGAAATTATCTTTGGTTTCAGAATTCTGTCAGATGAAAATGTTTTATGATTAGTTATATAGAGGAAGCTGCTTATTGTGATTACTTTGGGTCTTTTAGATAACAATAACCAGCTGATAACATTAAGCAAAGGATATAAAAAAAATTTACATTGATTTTATAAACAACTCTACATTTATAAAAAAAACTAATATTGCATATTAATTTTTAATTTATTTTAAATAAAGTGTTTGGGACTGACTGGTTTTGATAACAATAACCGTTTGATAACATTATCCGTGATTATAATAAACGGCTTCCTCTGTAATTAGACAATTTTGATATTCTAATTTGGTACACATACAATAGTGGGGCCAAAAGATTTAAGACAAAAAGTTATTCGCCTTGAATATATGGACATACATGAAATAATCTCTTACATAAAAATCGTTTTTGATCGCACAAGACGAGTTAGAAAACGACCAAAAGGAGAAAGATTAAATAAATTCATGGAGTAAAAATAATTTTAAAAAGAAAATCATAACCGGCACAGTTGTTCGACTGTTTGTGACATGTGACTGATCATACTAAAATTATTTTAATACATACAAAACAATTAAATAACAATAATTTGATACACAATTTTATACAAAGTTATTTTATAATTTATTTTAATAGTTTATTTTAATACAACATTGTTGCTAGTTATATTTACTAGTTACAGACTGTTCAAACACTTCAGCTATCTATGTAATATTTTTAAAAATAAGTTTTTATTTTATTTTAATTTAATTTTTTAAAAGTTTTGTCTTTGAAATATTCAAGGGGAACAACTTTTGTCTTAAATCTTGGGACCCCACTATTGTATGTGTACCGTATCCAAATATTTTCTTACTTGGTTTCACATTTAATAAACCATTTCAGTTTTTGTGTTGATTAATTGGCAACGGTTTTAGAAAGGTTTTCCAAATTAGGAGACTGAGATGAGTGTTACCGAAAGGGATTTAAAAAATAATTTTAGAAGTAAATCTGCAGTAAATAAAATGCTACTACTTTGTGGTCAGGGTTGGGAAATTTGGCTAGATGTGGAGATAATCCAAGCTTTTTACTCAAAGACTTACCCAACACAGGCATTGTCTGGATGAAGAGGTTCAATACCAGCCTCTTGAGGCGGTGGGTCAATTTTAAGAGGCTGGTATTGAACCTCTGCCTCCAGACTCTCGATTTCATTATTCGACGCTATTCAAATGCCTGTGTTGGGTAAGTCTCTGAGATGAAGCTCAGCTTCTGGCGACCATGTTGTGGTGAGTTATTTAAAGTGTTTGAATAATACCATATTGTGAAAGGTACTGCTGTCAGATTTTTTCAAAATTACTGGCGTAAAATTAAACTAACAAAATAACACACGAGTGGCTTACACATAACAAAGGAGGACCAAATATTTTCAAATCCTCATCTGATTTTTAAAAAAAACATCCAATTCTATAAATAAGTTTGTATTATTGCAGTTTTACTTTTAGAGTTGACTTTAGTTCTATACAGAAGTTATTTAGGCTGATAGGATTAACTCTTGAATTCATACAAAGAAAATAGTCAATTTCAAGGGAAATAACTTCTGATTAGCATTATCTCCTAGTGACCATTTGGTGAATTTAAAAGAAAAAAAAAATCAATTCAATTCACAGAAGAGTTCCACTATTTTTTATGCTATTCATTGAAGAGTTCCACTATTTTTAACTCTATTCCTTGAAGAGTTCCAATACCTTTTATGCTATTCATTGAAGAGTTCCACTGTCAATTACAAGCAGTCCATGACGAGTTCCACTGAATTACAGTTTATGAATTTAAGAGTTAAAATCTGCTTTTGGTTTGTGCAATCAGATTATTTTCAATTTGAGAAACAAGGTTTTTCTTCTTTTTCTGTTTCTTGTGAATAAATCAGGAATTTATTGAAATCAATATGTAGTTGTATAAAGTATAAGAAAAAACCTGTATTACTTTAATAATCAGAATATAATGAAAAAAACATAATTACATCTATAATTTATACATCCGAAAAAATTATAAGTATAAAAAATATTTTTATTTTTATTTCTTTGGAGAGTCTCAGCTTGCTTTCATATTCTAGAAATTATCAAATTAGATTCCACTGGCTGTTTATTCTGTCTCTCCCGATCTTTGTAGTTTATATTATTGGGTTACGGTACATTCGTCTACATCACTTTAGCAAATATCACTTTGGTCTAAAATCACTTTTGTCCCCACAATATCTCCAAAGGTTCTCAATGAATTTCAACGACATTTTGTCGAATGGTGGGCCATTTGCTAAGGAAGAATTCGATTGAGAGGAAAAGAATTCCAGGATCCGTCCAAAAATTTAATAAAAAGATATCTCTCAATCGAAAAAAAATCCCTGGATCCACCCCAAAATTTCATCAATTTTTTTCTTTAGCCCATGGCCAACCATTCGACAAAATGTCATTGGAATTCATTGAGAACTTTTGGAAAAGTGATTTTAGACCAAAGTGACTTCGACAAAACTGATATTTGCTAAAGTGATGTAGACGAAAGTGTTGTACCCTATATTATGTTTTATATTTTCAATATTGTTATCAAGTGTCTAATTTCCATTTTTTTGTGCCTAAAATGAATCCAATACAAACTGTTAATCCATTGTCTTTTCTTTCAGAGAAAAATTTCCTTCTCTTATTCCAGGCTTGGTTAAAATTCACTTTAAAATCTCTTTTCCTTTGTTTGTGTGAATGTAAGTTGTTCTAGTTTTTCTGTTCATCTATAACACAATTCTACTAACAACCATTGAGGATTATTTGGTTTTGCCAACTGACTCACATCTGTCGTTTGCAATACAGATTTTTGAAGTTTACAAATATTAAAAAGAATGTTTATAGAAAGATTTGAACCTCTGTTAATAACAGGGTTTTAAATCCAAATATCAAGTCAGCAACTATTGCCTTTTAGATAATAGAGTGGCTGCTTTAGGGTCAAACTCCAATCTGACTGAAGCTTGAATGTCTTAGCTTATAAGTTTTGAAAATATTTCAACTTTTAACTGAAAAAAAAGAACTTTAAATTTGGCCATGGAAGGGGACTTAATAAAATAGTATCTAGATATTTTTCTAGATAAATGGCATGAAAATCTAGATAATTCTAGATATAATGAGGCAATTCTAGATATAAACTGAAAAATAAAAAAAAAGTAAGGTGGCCTGTGGGCGACTGGGAAGAGGAGTCGGGTGACCCCAATTTTTCTTTATAAATCTTCTGGTGGGGTTGAAATAAGGTTTCATGCCAAATTTCAGCCTCAGTAGCCTAGAAGGGTTCTAATTTTGGTGAGGGTTATTGTTGGTTATTGTTGTCAGGGGAAAATCATAGTCAACTCCAGAGTAGGGGTTTGACAACATTATAAGTTGGATGGATTAGTTTAGCTCCAAGTTTTAGATCTGAAGTTGTGTTTACACCTAAAGTTATTTCAACCAAACTTAGTATATAAATTACACATTACAGATGTTTTGCTTGTGTTCAATGCAGTCATAAAAACTTAAAATAATGATTTATAAATACCTCATCTAATAAAAAAAAAAAACAGAAATGTAATATCAAGGGTTCTAAAAGACAAACCTTTATAAATTTTAGAAACCTATCCAACTGTATGTCTGCTCAGATAGTGTAATGGTTAGCACATCTGCCTCGTACACAGAAGGTCCCGGGCAGTGTTGCCAACTCAAAAAAATCTTTTTGTGTTAGTTTGACTGCCGAAAAGTGCTAAAAAAAAAAAAGGCCTACATTTTTTTAAATAGCCAGAAATGGCCAAAAACACTGAAAAGATGGCCAAAAACAGTGCTAAATCTAGTAACACTGGTCCTGGCTTCAATTCCATGTGTGTGGAAAACTCTTCATTAGGACAATTTTCCCAGCTAATTGATAAAAAAACAAAAACTAGTAATAAAGTCCCGGTCTCAACCAGTTAATTTACAATCTGAAATCAAGTTCTTGTCTGAATTTAGTTACAGGGGTGTGATATGGTCAGACTATTTTCCTGAGTGAACATATGTAGACAAAGAAAATAGTCCAACCATATAATACATAATGTAAATTAAGTGTCAGTTTGGTAAAGCTCTTTATCGTAAAGTTTCCAAGAAAGTTGCCTTCAAGTCGGAGCCAAACCATTTGTGCATATGGGATCTTTACACAACTGCTCATAACAGCATTTATTCTCAGAAGATCACTTATATGAATGTTAACCCTTTCAAGGCGCCTGGGACGTATGTGTTACAAAAAATAAAGTAAATGAGATTTTTCCCGGCTTAAATGTCTACTGGGACAAATGGCTCTGGAGGTCTATTTGGTAGATTCCCAGAATGCGTGTGTAAAATGGTGATAACTCCTGTTAGCCTTAAAATTAATTATCTCCCCCTTGAGAGAAAAACAGATTGCTTTGAATAAATTAAATGGTTTTTATTTGTGCGATGTTTTTAAAAATGGGAGATAATCGTTAGTTTATTTTAAGGCTAACAGGAGTTATCTCCCATTTTATGCACGGATTTCTGGGAATCAACTCAAAATTTATTTATTAAGTTTTCTTTGACCATTAAATAAAAATTAACATTTTTGGATTTTTCTTGTTTGAAATTTGGATTTTTTTTATACTCTTAAAAATTCAGGCACCTTGTTAGAGTTGAAAGGGTTAAAAGAAAAAAAATGGAAATCTGTTAGATATCTCAGTACACATACAATAGTGATCGAAAACAATTTTTAAGTAAGGGATTATTTTCGTCTATGTCCGTGTATTCAAGGGGAATAACTTTTTCTTAAATCTTTGGACCCTACTATTGTATGTGTACCAATATTTCATTATCAGAATTTGTTTTCTTGGAGTAATTTGTACATTTTCATCAAAACTTTACTTAATTACAAAAACCAAACTAATTTCATTATTTTATTTTATTTATTTTTTTAATTAAAGCATTCGACGTGTGACTGCTGCCATCGACCCGGCTGTTCCCAAACAGAATGTTCAGGTAGTATTTCAGGGAACGAAGAAGGGCCGTCATGGTTGTACAAAATCCATGATCCAGCCACGTTCCCGAGGCAGCAGAGACCTCGAGCCCGATCTCTCACAGGATTTGAATCGGGTGCGTTCGAATACCATGCCGAACAACCCCGACAAGCCAAAGTTACCAAGGCCAAGAAGCAGCGATCGAGCAGCGTTACTCGAGAGCCGTCATTCTAGTCAGCGAAGCAGCTCGGAACATTCGACCACGGCCAGCACACAGGGAAGCGTGGAGAAGCTCATTCATCACAGCCAAGTTTCAACCACGCAACTTTCCTGAACAGAATTCGATTCACTGTAAAGAAGAAAAAAAAAAAAAAAAAAAAAATCTTGTCTATAATTTGGAGAAGAGTCATTAATTACTCTTAGGTGCTGGGTAGGGAGGGGGGGAATCAGTCACAATTTAATAAGCGGGGCTGATGGAATAAGCCAAAACTATAGCCACCGACACAATTTAGTAGGATCGGACCATGTACCCATCAACCACCCTAAATTTTTGCAAATCTAAAAGGATGGATTTATCCTTGACACCGGTGACATCATTGAAATGTCAGTAGCGTTACCAAGATAAACAAAGTCTGTGTGTTGATATCGAGAAAATACTAGTCGGTCTCTGAAATGTTCGAAGTTATTTACATTCGATAAAAAATAGGTTTCGAAGTTACTAAGATACTTCCTTCCGAAAAAATTAAACTTTGTTTATCTTGTTAACACTGCTGACGTTTCAGTGACGTCACCGGTGTCAAGGAAAAATCCATCCTTTTAGATTTGCAATAATTTAGGGTGCTTCATGGGAACATGATCCGTAGGATCTGAACAAAACAAAGTTGTTTGAGAAAGATTTATAGTAGATGGGTAGGCTCATGGGAAGAAAAAATGTACAGTATTGACAGGAACAAGAAAATTCTTTTGTTTTCAAAGAAAAATTAAACTGAAAAGTCTGTGGTACGTTTTTAAAATCGCTGAAATTAGAAGATACAATTAAACTCGGTTAAACTAATTGTGTTTATAAACAATTAGGCACCTGAGAGTAACAGTCAAAGAGATTTGGGGACAAACACATTCTTCTTGTTGCTCACACAATGTTTCTGATGATCTATTCTATGGCCTTCTATCTGTATGTAAAGAGAGCTCAAGTCAAGTAAAAACATTAGCAAACAGATTTTATTTTTTACTTTTAGTTATTTTGTAGCAACACTTGTAACATAGGTTGATGTTTTGAACTCCTTTCTTTTTTTTAAACAAAGAATTCCGTATCGTGTCCCTGTTGGGCAGTGACAGCTACACTGGTCTGACTTATACATTTAGCCGACAAATTGATGTATGCCGCTTCTTTGAGTTCAAAACATCTGCAACTTACGTTACAAGTGTTGCTGCTAACAAAATATTAAAAAAAAATCCGTTAGTTTTTAACTTGGTATTAGTGGGAGAAGAAAAAAAAGTCCCTCTTTACATATGGATAGTACACCTGACGAAGGCAATAGAATGGATCGGCCGAAACATTGTGAAAACAAGAATGAATTCAATTGTCTGAAAAACTTTTTGAAAGATTGGACTCGGCTCTTAACTTTATTTTCATTGTTTTTTGTTCTGCTGGTAATTATTTTAGAAAAATCACTGTAAATAAATTGTTTATTCATTTTATTTGAGCGTAATGCTTTTTTTATTTTTACGGCCAAATCGCATGGACTACAGATTCTCATAAGATCACAGAAGTTAAGTCTGGTCATTAGCTAAAATGGGTGACCGTCTGGGGAATACCAAGTGCCACAAGATTGTTCTGCGGTTGTCTCAGCCTATGTTCTGTTACTCTACAGCAGAGCATCTCACCAAGCTAGGGTCCGGACTCTAAATCTGGTTCTTTCTCACACACACGCTGCTTTATTGAAGACACATGACGACACTAGGTGCTGCTGCCAATGATGACTGTTTCTAATGATATTCAGAAGATCTACTTGATAGAAATTCAGATTCGCAGCAATGGAAAAAGTTAAATTCTTTTTGAAAGTCTAGAGGGAATTATTTCTGTTTTTATTTCAGCTTTTTGCAAGTGAAGAAAACATTTTTAGATGTGAACATTTAATTTCATTATCAAGATATTAAAATGGAGCAATTATTATATGTGACAGTCTAGTAAGAACCATCTCTTCTAAGAAGTACCTTGTGTACATCTATTCAATACACATTTGATGGCCAGAGATGGAGTTTATATACTCCCTATGTTTAGCATGTACACAACTACCATCTCCTCCAAGGGATACCACAAAATTTGCATTTTTGAATTCAAAAAGTATGAATGGATGCTATTGTGAGGCAAGTAGAACATTAACTCTTGAATTCAGAGGAATTAAAATCTTAAAACACGGGGAGTAACTTCTGATTGAAGTTACTTCCTTGCACTTTTTGGTACATTTTCTAATTTTTCTTCAATTCACAAGAGTTCCATTTTAAAAAATGTTCTTCATTGAAGAGTTCATGCTAGGTTATATTGGTACCTTAACCTTTCTACAAGAAATGGTGTCACATGGAATATAAATAAGAGACTGGCAATAATAATTCTACAATTCTTCCTTTACTGAAATACAGGGTGTTTGTAAAAAAAAGCAACATTCAAAAGGGAAATAACTCTTTCGAAAGAAACTTATCAGTTACCTCCCTTAAAATTACAGATTGAGAATACAGCTAAGTGTATCAGCCAGAGTTATTTCCCTTTTCTTCTCGAACCCCCTGTATTAAACATTTAGGAACAAAAGTATGAGATTCCAACGTAAATCATTTAGTAAAATCTCGATTGTTTAAACATGCTATTCAGCAATCAAAATCATTATTTACCCATCAACGAAGTTGAAAAGAGGTATGTTTTTGGTCGCGCCTGTTTGTTGGTTCATATTTTTTCTTGTCCACAAGATATCTCAAAGTTCTCTAAGAATTTCATTCAGATTTTCTGGAAGGGTGGACAATAAGCAAGGGAAGAAGGGATTCAATTTTGGCGCAGAGTCATGCACAATTACCTCCCCTACGTCATAGTTATATGTCCAGGGCTTTTCAGCTTCATATATGAATCAAAGAATATATGCAACAGTCGAAATTTAAACAGTTAATTACCCCATCTCTGATCTTTCTACTAAGTGGTTTCAATGATGTTTATAGTTACTGACAGCGGCGTTGACAGAGGTATGAACTCTGAGTGCTTTCTAATTCTGTAAAGATATTCATTGTTTGTTAGCTTGCGAACAGGAAAATAGGCAAACCATCTCCAAAAGTTCTCAAAGAATTTCATTCTTATTTTCTAGAAGGGTGGACAATAAGCAAAGGAAGAACTGATTAAATTTTTGAGCAGATCCATGCACAATTACCTCCCCTACCTCATTTTTTTTCTGTCTCCAAAAGTTCAAGGAATTTCATTCAGATTTTCTGGAAGTATGGACAATAAGCAAAAGAAGAAATGACACTTTGAAGCGGATCCATGCACAATTACCTCCTCTACATCGTTATTTCTTGACAGTTGGGCGTTGAGGTTTTAGAAAATCTGTTGTACAGACTTTAACAGCCTGTGCTTATAATTCCTCAAATTTCCACTTATTTAACCCTTAGCACTCTGCGGGTGGACGGTTCGCAGAGCAAAAGGTTTGTCCTGTCACTGCAGGTGACTCTTTCCCCGAGTTTTGAGGCTGTCAGGTCAGTATTAGTCAAACATGAATAAACACAGGTTTTCAAAGTTACTTAGTGCACAAAATCTTGGCGCCCTTAAAAAAGAATACTTTTTTTTCTTTTAATAGCATTTTAATAATAAAGGAAAGGAAAACACCCCTTTACTGGTTTATTTATTAGAATCTATGGTACACATAAATCTTTGGACCCCACTGTTGTAAGACAAAAAAGTTATTTCCCTTGAATACATGGACATAGATGAAAATAATCCCTTACTTAAAAATTGTTTTCAATCACACAAGACGAGGTTAGAAGAGAAAGATGAAAGTGTGTATCATATAGCTAATCACAAATAAATTTCCTTTTATTTAATCGAAAACAATTTTTGTTTATGTCCGTGTATTCAAGGGAAATAACTTTGTCTTAAATCTTTGGATCTCACCGTTGTATGTGTACTGAATCTATTTCTATATGCCTGAAGAATGATACTGGCTAAAAACATTTTCTATCCAACAATATTCCGTCTCTATTTCATTCATAGTTTTCAATTATATAGCCAGATTATATCTGCAAAAAAGTGCAACATTCAAAAGGGAGTTGCCTTCCTGAAGGCGTTGGAGTTGCCCCCCTTCAAATTTACAGTCGGACTAAATGTCTGACTGTAAAGTTGAAGGAGGCAACTCCATAGTTTCTTTTAAAGAGTTATTTCCCTTTGAAATGTTGCACTTTTTTGCACACCCTGTAGTCTAAAATCAGCATCTTGTCTTTCATTTTGCTTTTTTTGTTGTAGCAAATCATTTGTTTTTGTCAAGTTCTCCTTTTCACAACCAAAGCCGGAAAATATCATTATAAACAATGTACACAAAAAACCCCAGGAAAAACTGTCATGTGTGAACCCTGACCGCCACCAGTTATCTCCCTTTGCCTGCCCCTAAATCACCCAAAACAATGGAAACATTTCTGGATCAACGTATGGTTATTAGCACAAGGCCATAAGTGTGGGGCACCTAGTGAGAATGGAACTCACTACAGTAGCAACAATCTGTGAGACTAATGTTCACACGAGTGTGCCATTTCCGGAGAGAAAATGCTTCATCATCATGAAGGTACAACATACAAAACAGATTTTAACTATTATACACTGATTCACTCGGACTAGTGTTCTCATCCTGGTTATTATAGGCAGGCTTTGGCCGCTAACACCCCCCCCCGTGTCTGTCAGTTCGAAATTCCAAGATTTCGGCCGCTGTACCCTCCAGTCTTTTTCAACCTTCTGGAAATTTTGAACCGAAAGAAACCTGAAGAAGCCTAGAGGGTATGTTATGATATCCTGCCATGAAAATGTTATTCTGGGGTCAGACACATGTGCGGAAATGTAAGTGACCCCGATCACCTTAGGAAATAGGTATATCGCGTAGGTGTCCAACAGGATATGAATGACCCCTGCGTAGGCGTTAGAGAAACCTATAAAGCAGACATCAGCGGAGCCAAAAGTCACAAGACCGCTGTCCCTGTTGGGGACAGACTGGCGCTTCTCCTTATCTCTCTCCCACTTTTCAGCCGACAAAGATGTATACTCTGAAATAAAAATATGTCCAGATATTTTTACAAGCAAGACTTTGAGTTTCCTTTCTATCCAAGTCCAGGACATTCAACCAGTATACAACAGGTACAGCAGCCAAAACACTAACTATTACAACCAAGATGAGGACACTAGTCCGAGTGAATAATAATGAAAATTCCTCATCCCTGAAATTCAAAACAAAAACATTTTAACTAATAAAAGTTTTCCAGTCAGTGTTTTCAGAGTTTATTCGTAATTGCTCGACACGATTTACAAGAAAAAGGTGGGTAGAGAATTAATGGATAATCATTCATTATGGATTCACCAATTTGACAGTATTTAACTCTTAAATTGATACAAAGAAAATAGAACGTCAATATCAGGGGAAATAACTTCCGATTAAAATTACCCCCCTTTGACCATTTGGTGAATTTCTCAATTTAAAAAAAAAAAAAAAAAAAAAATTTCATTTCACAGAAGAGTTCCACTATTTTTTTTATGCTATTCATCGAAGAGTTCCACTGTCGGTTTCAACCGGTTTATGAATTTAAGATTTAAGAATAATCTTGATATGTTGATAATTATGACTTATCTATGCTGAATTAGAAAGTTAAAAATTAAAACAAATGGATGATTCAATCTTTCAAAACATTTCTCTGCTTCTTTTTTACAGTTCACCGTTTGCAGTCCTGTGCATTGTCGTAAAATATATATATACGTAGCTTATATGAGAGTAGCAAAGAGAAGATGAAAAAAAGGACGTCTTAATATTCTACTTATTTTTAGAGGAAATAAAACCACAACGCCCGACAGATAGGAGTCAGGATTGCCAGAGTGGGAGATAATCTGAGCATTATCACAGAGACTTATCCAACATCAGAGATTTAATACCAACCAGCCGCTTGAGGCAGGGCTGCCCCAAGAGGCAAATATTGAACCTCTGCCCCCAGACTCGACCGATTTCCAAACCTGATACTATTCCAATGCCTGTGTTGGGTAAGTCTCTGAGATAAGGATCGGATTATCTCCCCCACCCCCCCTCTGGCCACCCAGGTACGGGTAGCAGGAGGTAATTCATAATTTACTGGACCAATAAAAAATTGGTCGACTGTTGTATTTCTGTGTTCATGAGCAACTTATGAGGAATAAACACTAATTGCAACATAATAAGCTGCGGATTAACCATTAGGCTGAGTAGGCCTAGGGACACAGTAGGGAGAGGGAGAGGGAGAGGGGGGAGAGAGAGAGGGAGAGGGGGGAGAGAGAGAGAGAGAGAGAGAGAGCCCAGAGCAAAAAAAAATATTGTTAAATTGAGTGTATATGTGAGTATTTGGGTGGATATTTCAGTTCTTATGCATATATCTTTTTCTTCATATCAGGAATATTACAAATACTGAATTTAGCTAGACGGGGGTGTATTAATCATTGTGTATGATATGGTCGGAATATTTTCCTCGTCTATGTGTTCATAACGTTTTGGCCGTGTACTCTCAAACCAAACAGATCTTCCAATATAACGGAAGCAACTCGGAATTGACACCAGACACACAACCCCCAACAATACAGGATATACAAAAAAATGGAATGTGACATGTCCAGTCCAATCGAGTAAGCACTCTAAACAGTGATTCCACACTTTGGAATCAGGAATGCCCGACGATGGCCGGAGGGTACATGGCCGAAACGTTGTGAACAAATATATTGTTTTCTAAAATGAAAAATGAATCAAGTAAAAGGGCTGAAATGGATTTATATCACTTTATGATATTTGATACATACGGTACATTATACATTGTACAATGATAAAAAGTTATCCAACATGATTTGATGTCACATAATTCTATTCAGCAAAGGGTGAGGCAAGGGTCGAAGGAGGGGCCTTACTAAAAGCTTAGCCAAGGGGCCTGGATAATCCGCCACAGAACGTAATGAGAGATTAACGTCATCAAGAAAGAATTCGATCGCACAATTTGCCGGTGAAAAGTTCTGAGTCCGTGAACAGAAGAAAATTGTTGAAAAAACTGGGTTGGTTTCTAAGAAATGTTTATGAACTTAGCATGATTTTTGAAAATGAAATTGGAAATCAGATAAGTTTTTATCTTGAAGAAAATACGGTGTTCCAGGGTTGCCAGATTTGGCCACAAGGGGGAGATAATCCAAGCTTTACTCTCAGAGACTTAGCCAACACACAGGGTTGCCAGAGTTGTCCGATTTCGGACATTGTGTCCTTTTTTCTTTAAGCCCTGATGTCCAATCAAATTTGTTATGAAATGGAAAAAAAAGATCTAGCTACTTTTAGCTATTTTAGCCATCAAATTTATTGTCCGATTTTTGACCAATTTTGAGCAAACTGATCTGTCAATCCTGCAACACAGGTATCATCTGGATGCAGAGGTTCAATGCCTCAAGAGGCGCTATTCCAATGGCTGTGTTGGGTAAGTCTCCAAGATAAACCTCAGATTATCTCCCCTTCTGGCCAAATCTGGCAACCTTGACTGGGACCAGCATTGATTCAATGAAACTTTTTTTTTTTATTTATCATCTATGGGATTTGAAGGATGAAATATATTTGCCAATCATGAAAAAGAAAGTTGTGTATTAATCTATGTTTCGTGAAAGGGTGAATCTTTTGTCGTCGTCTCTTATCATTGTAATTGTTTTTTGTCTAAATGATGAATATGCACTAAAAGGGATGTTTCATGCCTTAACTGATCTGGATCCTGCAAAGACCAGTTTCAAGTAAAATATACCACCAGCTTCTGAAAAAGAACAGACAATTATTAGTAACTAACATAAAATAAGCAAACAGGTCAAATTAGGAGATACACAAAAAAAAACAAGGTACACTTATAATAGTGGAGTCCAAAGATTTAAGAAAAAAAGTTATTTCCCTTGAATATACGGACATAAGCGAAAATAATCACTTATGTAAAGTTTGTTTTTGATTGAACAAGATGAGGTTAGAAAACAAAGAGAAAGATGAAATTCCAAATCAATTAAAAAAAACAAATAAATTTCCTTTTATTTAAGATTATTTCAAAGACAAAACTAAGTAAATTTATTGTGTAAACATCATTTTATAACAAAAATCATAACTGACATGGTTGTTTAACAGTTTTGTGTCACGTGACTGATCATCCTAAAATTATTTTAATACGTACAAAACAATTGTTTTGTACATATTAAAATAATAACAAGGATTTGATACAATTTTATACAAAGTTATTTTATAATTTATTTTAAGACACCATTGTAGCTAGTAAATATAACTAGCAACAGACAAAACAACTATCTATGTAATATATTTTTTAAATAATAGTTTTTTGTCTACAATCTTTGGACCCGGCCGTTGTACGTGTACCTAAAACAAAAACTTTAACTCAACACCAAATCATTGGGTAAAATAACACACTGTTAACAATGAAGTTGTCAATAAAAGCTGTTTTCACTTTTTTGTGTGTTTGTTGGTTTTCTGTCAGGCTAACAAAACAGGCTACTGCAGTCTGTGTGTTTGCTGAAAGTATGCAGGCAACTGCTGCTGTTAATATCACTACTACTACTACTACTACTACTACTAATTTATCATTTTATTTTTTTTATCCAAAATCTGTTGTTTTATTGTTTTAAGATTATTATAAATCAGAAAATATGAAGTATTGTAGAAAATCAACAGAAAAATAAATTTTATTCAATATATGCTATTTTTTGTTTGCAATAAATACATTTAGACATATATATTTGTATAATTTATCCATATGTAAATATTCCTGTCATTTTTTATGGGTACTATTCTAGGCGTTCTTGGGCATCCTGTTTTCGACTTTCTATCTCGAGAGTCGCAATTAAGATTGTTGAAAATCTATTTTTTATTTTTTATCCTTAAGATGAACAAAGGATGTGACTGTCAGTAGATATTTTGGTCCACACTTTTGGTCTTAGTCAAGTGTCATGACCTCAACCTCTTAGCAACAAACCCAGCTGGTAACAACAAAAAGAAAGATTTTTTTTTTTTTTAAAAACTAAATTTCATTTTCTCCGAAAACCTTGTTTGCTGTTTAATTAATATAATGTTACTAAGACTTGGTTTTTCCGCTCGGATGGTGTAATGGTTAGCCTCACACGCAGAAGGTCCTGAGTTTGATTCCCGTTATAAGCGAAGAGTGTGGAAAACTCTTCATTAGGATAAATGTCCCTGTGCACTCAGCAGCTAATTGAGTAAACTCTAAGCAATGTGATTAGGGTAGAGATATCCCTTCGGTGGACTTGCATCCTGCCAAGGGGATGGTCTTGAAAACTGGTAAGAATAAAGTCCTGGTCTCGACCAGACTTGAAACTTGCAAGGATCACTAATCTGACACATGCAACAGAAACCGGGTCTTCATCACTGGGCTCCATACTCCATTGAGACGGACGCTCTACTTTACTTTTTAAAACTTGGTTTTCCTAATGGGGAGGAGAGGGGCGCCTTCCATAGTACCACAGAGTTTTATATATATTGTTCTTCATTATTGTGTATCAAATTATATGAATTATAGCAATGGCATTTTTAAAAAAAAGATTGTGGTCCAAATTGTCATGGCTTTAATAATGACGTTTTCTTTATTTATGCCTTTTAATAATGAAGCGTAGATGATTTGCTCACCAATTCCTTATTCTTTTGGTTCTGTTTTAACTTCAGAGGTTGAATTTGAATCATTGTTCTGTGCAGCTGTGTCGTTTTTGGGCAGTTCAATCTTCACAGTTGTGCCTTTAGCATCATCTAACTAAAAAGCAGAAATGAGAGAAACAAAAACATTTTAGAACATTTTATTTTAGTGTGAAACAAATGTATACAATTTGTCTATACACATCATAATCATATTTAAACAATTTCTCTCCTCCAACATCATGGGAAAATGTAGACAGTCAATTTATTTTCCCATGCTGTTGGAGCAGAGAAATCTGAAAAGTTCATTGTAAGGAGGAGAGATTATCAGATCATTTCTAGTAGAAAGAGCTGTCAATTTGGAAACAAATAAATGGAAAAAAACAGAAATAAATACTTTATTCAACTTCTACTCTCCATATTTTGCATAATGCAAAGGAAACCACTTATTGTGATCATTTTGGGACCCGGTCGTTTAGATAACAATAACCGGCTGATAATATTAAGCAAAGGATATCAAATTTGGAACAATTTACATTCATTGTTATAAATTCGTTGTCAGGTTATTAAATTTCATTGTTATAAACAACTTCACACTGTAAAAAATTGATATGAAATTATTTTTCCATTTTAAAATTTTTTTAATTCATTTTAAATAAAGTGTTTGTTACAGACTGATTAGTGGCTTTATTAAAAATGTTTGTTCATTATCACCTGTGTTGAATAATAATAATGTCTATCCCCTTTTGCAGGTAATTGATATTTGTGTGAGAATAAAACCGTTAGCTCAACTTTTAGAGAGTCAAGCCCATCATAGTAAGATGATGTTGTATATCTGGGAATGTTGTACTTACAACTTTGCGTCCATCTTTGAATATGGTCAGTTTGTGTTCCGTCTGGCAATGCTGCACCAAACTCCACGCAGAAAAGAAGGTCATGTTACACGTGGCACAGTTGAGTATCAACGCTTCTTGTTCAGCTTCTAAAGGAGAAGAAGGAAAGATAAGAGGAAAATAAGCAAAATACCTAAACCAGATTATAAAAATCAAACAGAGTTGATGATGCATACAATTCCTTAAATTCTTTTTTTTATTCTGCTGTACACCACAGCGGCATCAGGACAACTGCCTCTGGAACCGGGTGTTTTTGTAAATATTAAAATACGATTCAATGGCCGGTCGGGTAACTTGAATTGTCTTCCTTTGTTTTTCAAGCTAATAAACAGTAAGGAAAATGATAAAGTCAGCCTAGTCATGATTTGGCCAATCAACGTTCAGCAAATTGAACTTTGGGAAAGTGATTTTCGGGAAGACAAATGCCTCCCCATTGGTAATAATGATAATAATCTACGAGTCGTCTGATAATGTTCAAATGATGAGTGACAACATAAAAAAAACAGTTACATACACTGAAAATAATCCAGATAGATATGGAGATATTTTTCAATGTGTCATTAATTTAAAGATAAAATATTAGGGGAAAAAAAAAAAAAAAAAATTTTTTTAAAATCAAATCAAAGTTTTCTGATAATCTCAATATTTTTGTTCGTTGGAAAAATGTTGGTCCACAATTCCAAAACTCCTGAAGAGACCAGCATGACTGGTGAAATATATAGAGTCCTAACCCAGAAATAAATACCATTTGATCTGGTTGACTTGCTCCAAGATTTATTGGTAACATTAGTCACACCCTGGGACTTGTAAATTTACAAATTGAACACACATTACTGTCTATTTATCAAGGTAGCTGCTTGCAATATGTGAAATAGACTTAGAGGTAACAACAGGTTCATAACCATAAATCATAAAAATGAAACAGAAGTTAGTCACTTTATAGCTAACCCAGTTAAGCAAGGATAACCCTATTATTTATTTTATTTTTTATTAAACTTTATTTATTTTATTATTTCAAAACTCCTGAAGAGATGAGCAGGATTGGTCAAATATAGAGTCCAAACCCAGAAATACCATCCGATCTGGTTGACTTGCTCCAAGATTATATTTATAGCTCTATATTTGTTTCACTTACTAATGCTACTGTATATGTCAGAATGGTTTACAAGGGTATTTGGAGGACTACTTCTCAGGGAAACTCATCCAAGCCCCATAACTGTTCATATAGAGCTGAGATAGTCAGACCCTTAGTCATAACACCATTGGACGTGGTGTAATATTTGCAGAGTTTTTTTTTTATTAAAAATTAACTGACTGTCTTTACAAGTCATATCCAAACTTAAAATTCTTTTCTATCTCGTTATCATAGTTACAATAAAACATGGACAGATACAAACACGTGAAGATATCTGAACACACATGAAGAAATAAAAAAAATATATAATAAAACGGGCGGTAGTTGTGGCTATTACTTACCAGGTTGAGGAGTTTTCAGACACTGGCAACTGAATCGTAATTTGCAGGGCAGTTTTTTATGCTGGGCAAGAGTATGCAGATTAGTGAACTCTAGCTTGCAAACCCCACATATTAATATATCTTGGTTACCTACAATACAAAAGAATTCAAACATCATTTTCATATGTCGTTAATGATAGAACGTTAGGGATTGTTTTTGTTACCTGAAAGACCAATACAGTTGCACACCTGTTGCAGGATTAAACAAAGTACAGTTACCCCTTACCAATCGGGGTTCAGTCTGGAATAATTTAATGGGAATATTTTGGGGAGTTTTGCGGTGTAACGCGAAAAACCGCACCATAGAAAATATGCTGTACAGTATATACAAAACTTAAAAAGTTTAGGAAATCATAAATGCATATATATTTATAATATCACAGCTACCACAGACTTTTGACAAAAAGTGATAGGTGTCTATTAATTTTATCATAATAATGTTTGTGCTATTAATAAGAAGAAAGATTGTAGAAAATTATTAACTAAAAATTATCTTTCTATAGTTTTGAGAAAGGTCATTAATATTCAAATGGTTCTTCGGATGATTGAACTCCTTGTTGTTTGTGTTGTTCTATAGCCTTGAGAAGGGTCATTAATATTCAATTGGTTCTTCGGACAATTGAACTCCTTGTTTGTGTTGTAAAAACAAAATTTCTGTTTATCCCATCACACTCGGATTTTACACCTGAAGAAGGCTGAAACGTGTGTTTACAACACAAACAACAGGAAAAAGTTCAATCTTCCGAAGAACCATATTATCCATGTAGACAATATAAACCTGGAGATAATGGTGGTTGAAAACTTTACACTCACAAACCGGTTGACCATGAGAATTAGATAACCCCCCTCACAGGATTGTAGTTTTATGAAATTTATAGTTTTGTTAATTAATTATATATTTTTTTTACTGTATTCATTTATTTGTACATTTACAATTTGGGAATGGTAAAGGGTTTGTTTGGTACAAGATTTACGGTGTTTGGGGCCCTGAAAGGGTTTGGGGGGTGGGGGTCTTCAAAAAATTATTCACAGATTTATCGAATGGCAAGGGATAACTGTATTTGATTTTAATTAAATTATTTCCGTTTTGAAAAGAAAGGAGCTGAAAGAGAGAAGAGAAATAAAACTATTTTTCAAATTCAACAAGAATGAGGAAATTCTAAACAAGTCATGGGGAAAATTAGGAGGCCAAGACAGATTAGGGAGCTAAGGGGGGGGGGGGTGTACAAAAACTAAAATGGAGATAAACTAAAAATAGAAACAAGATTTAACCCTTCAATAATTTATTCTTGTGATAAAAAGCAACAAAAAATCAAGATGAAGCTAAAAACTAGTCAAAATTAATAATAAAAAGATTTAACCCGTTCGCTGCCAAGTATATATTTTTTTAGATGTGCTAAGCTTCTCTAGCAGCGATAGTTGTCACTGACAAGTTTACATTTCAACATATCCAATGTAACTTTTTAATGACGTAATAAAAGAATATTTGTTTGTTTTTTTAAAAATCAATTCTCGAACTCAAACTGTGACGTAAGGTTGCGTTCGTTCTAAACATCTCATATCACAGTATTTTTAACATGTCAGTGTTTATTTTTTTCAACATTTAACAGAATGTGTTTAAATAGCTCATCTATGGTCTGACTTTGTTTAACGTAACTCCCGTTTTTTGTTTTTTTTCTTGTAAAATTTTTATGAAAATAGAAAATCTTTATTGCATGTTTAAAACGTTTAATTTTCAAATACAAATCAACTAATATGTACACAGGTTGATCAGACTATTCCCTGTTCTAATTTAATTTTAAAAGTATTAGTCAAAATTCTCAAGCCACTTTTTTTAGCTATAAATCATAAAGTTTCTAGAAGCACAAGGGGAAAAATGTGTGGAGTTACCTTTTCTTTCCCTAACTATAATCCACTTTCAAAATGGCTGCCCCTCTGGACACACATAGAAAGCAGGGCTCAAAATTAACGTTGTCCCGTCAATGGTAAAAATAAAAATGTGTTCCCCAAGATGCCTCCGGGATGGAAGTGATTAAAAAAATTTAAAAAAAAAAAAAAAAAAAAAAAAAAAAAAAAAAAAAATCACTTCTGTCCGGGAGGCGTCAGGGAAAGATATCTTTTTAAAAAAAAAATTTAGTAAGGATTGTTTTTACATTTGCGGGACGGTTAAATTTGTTTTTCGGGATGGTAGTGAATAAAGTTAGTCTGGAGCCCTGGTAGAAAGCAAAGAGCGGTCATAGAATTTCTGTTTATGGAAGGAGAAAGTGCTTCACAAGAGGTTAGTGAATGTTTATGGAAAGGCTGCACTTTATGTAATCACAATAAGGTGATGGGTCAGTAGAGTTAATGGCAATCCTAGAGAGAAAGGAGAAACTGACCTCACAGCTAACAAAGGAATCTCTATTGCAAAACTCTGTGAAAGCCTTCAGGTGAGCCATGGTAGTCCCTGCAGTTTAGTGCAGTCTCTTGGCTACTCAAAGGTCTGTACAAAGTGAGCACATAGTCAAAACTTAGAGCAAGCTCACATTTGAAGATGAGTGTTGTGCTTTTACAACATGACAATGCAAGGCCTCACAGCAGCTTAAAGACCAGAAAAGCAATCACAGCACATGGCTGGACAACCCTGCCTCATCCACCCCACAGTCCTGATGTGGCACCCTCAGAGTTTCATCGGTTTGGGCTCATGAAGGAGGCACTCAGAGGACAGACATTCTCCAATGATGATGAGGTGAAAGAGGCAACTTGCACATGGCTTAGAAAGCAGCCAAGCTTCTACGAGGCAGGTATACATACCCTCATTCAAAGGTGGAATACCACGATTGAGAAGGAAGGAGACTATGTTGAGGACTAGATTTGGAATCCTGAGAATTTTGTGTTCATCTTGGTATGCTTTGTGTGCTTCTTTAATTACACCAGATTTAATAGAAGAACAGGCACATTTGATCGACCATCGTACAACAGAATATCTAATCAATTTAATGTATACTTGAATAAATGTAAAAAGAAAAGATAACGAATAACACATTGTTGTAAG
>VCCN01003851.1:2523516-2546696 GCA_006491835.1 Architeuthis dux | reverse complement strand
AGTCATCTCGCCTGTGGCCCTAGACTGAAGACTTGCTAAGACGAGTCATCTCGCCTGTGACCCTAGACTGAAGACTTGCTAAGACGAGTTACTGCGGCAGTGAACAGGTTAAAAACTGATCACATTACAAGGAAACAAAAACAGAAAATCTAAACTAGAAGCAATGCAAATTTGTCATTTTATGAAACTAAAAAAAATAAAAAGCCTGAAATAAAAATTGCAGATTTAGTCTACCTCAGTCTTTCTCAACCTTTTTAGACTGGAGGCACCCCTTTAATAACGTTTAGATCTCAAGGAACCGCTGCACAAAATTATTATATGTACAGCTAACGGCACAACAGTTCAAAATGTTATATGTATTATAATGAAATCAAATGATGGATAATTTTATATCCGACAGAATATGATAATTATAAAGACATTTATTAGTTGAGAACCTATATTTGCCAGGCGCCTGTTTGCTAAACGAGCGGCCTAAATCGTAAATATGGAGCTCGCTTCTTTATTCACATTTACGAAGCACGTTTAACTGTCGTTCACACAGACGCTGGGCAAATATAGGTTCTCAACTAATAAATGTTTTTATAATTATCATGTATTATAATCTAAAAGTAATTATCAGTATGCAGGAAGATAGTAATAAACCTAGTGGTGTAAATCTAAAGCACTGTAGTATCTGAACAAACTCCGGGGAGTGTAAGGGACAACAAAACCATATTTAATAAAATAAAAATATATTGGTTATAATATTTATTTAAAATAATTTAACACATTAGCTGCTGAATAATTTCCACATCATTTATAACGAAAATAATAATAATCTAAGGGAGATCACTCTGAAAGCAATTTTTAAATGATTGCAATGTAGTCTCCCTTAGTGCGATAGACAGACTGACACCTTGCAGATTATAATCTAAAAGTAATTATCAGTACTTTGCAGTGTACAGGAAGATAGTTTTCTACATATTTGTTCATTTTGGTGAACATTCTAAGATACTTTATTTTTCCAATCCCCTCTCACTCAAAGGACGTTTAATATAAAAAATATTGATAAGCTCAGCTTACCTTTCATAAAATTATTGTTTTCATAAACTTTATATACTTATATAAAAACAAGAACTCTGAAGGCAAACATACAACAAAATCATCAAATAACTGGCTTAACACAAAGAAAAACAGTCTTCTAAAAATAGAGTCTTGATTAGTGAAAATGAAGTTTGCAAATTTATAGCAATATGAAAATAAGAGTCAAGACAAATTTTAACACTAACTTACATATAAACTGAAGTGTACATATTTATTGTGATACTTGTGCTTGTTTTCTGCTGCACAAATATTTAATTCGGGGTACAACTTTAAATAAACACACAAAAGTTTTTGGCGCCATCTTGTTATATAAAAAACCTTGGATGATGCAAAAATCGGGTGCTTTTTTTCACGGAAGCCCTAAGGTTCTGCAGAACCCTGGTTGAGAAAGGCTGGTCTACTTTGAAAGGCTCTCTACATGTTATGTGAGCGTGAAGTATTTATTGACAAGAAAAGAAAGGTGAGGGTATAAAATGCAAAGGAGGAAACAGACAAAAAGCAGAAGCGGGGAGAAAACGTAGAGATCACAGCAAAATGTGAGGGGGGGGGGAAGCTTTCAAAAACACTTCAGAAAACCTGAAAAACTACAAATAGCTGCTCTCAACCGTTTGGGTCTTTTCATGAAAAAAATCATTATCAGATGCACACAACTCGAGGAGAGTGATGTTTCGTGTAGACCAGAGGTAAATTGGAAAAAAAAAAATTTTTTTTTAAATTTCCAAGATAAAAAATAAATATAAAATGAACAGTTTTCATTGATCTGATAAGAGAAAAGGAGGGTGAAACTATAAGCAAAAAATTTTTCTATTTTCTTTTCGACTTGGTTAACGGATGTAGATCTTTACCCCAAAAAGTATTACTGGGATCTACCACAAGATCGCCCACGGTGGTAAAACAGCCAGAATTGGGTGGAGGAAAAAAAAAAGGACCAAATAATAGCCCAGGGCCATTATTCAAAGACCACCACAATATTTTTATTCACTTAACTATCAATCAGCAACTCATTTTAATTGTATTTGGTACTTCTTTGGACAGTGTTTTCTTTTTAAGTTGCTACGAGAGCCAAATATATATATATACACACACACACACACACACAAAAAATAATTTCATTTTTGTAATAAATAAATAATATAACTTGTTTGTTTTCAAACTCATTCAACAATAATGAAGTATCGAGCAAATTAATTTCTTTGAAGGAACTTTTTGTTTATACAACGAATTGACAGATATTTCGGACTTGATGTCTTAATTATTATAAACATAGATGCTTTCAAATATTCATCTACAAAAGCTAGTCCCATCTAAAATAACCTCCCGTGGCCGATCTTAGGGTGGATTCCGGTACACTAAAAAAAAGTATAGGAAAAATAATGTACTCTTCTTTGTCCAAAGTTTTTTTTCCATAATAATGAATAATGTCCATGTGAAATCAATGAATAAGATTACCTTCTGTGGCCTTAATAAGTTTTTTTGAAAGCACATCTTACAAAAATTGAAAAATTCTTGAAATTATAGAAGATACAAAAAGATGAAATATTCATCAAGTCTCATTTGAATCTGGGAATAATACCAGAGTGAAAACAACAGAAATAATTTCTAACCAAAATCCAAAAACAACTCCGATTCAACGAGGGAAAAAAAAAAAAAAATATTCACTTATCTATAATAGTATTCTGTCTGTTCCTATCTGTCTGCGTTCGAATGTTACGCTTTCAGTTATAACATAGGGGAAAGGTTAGGGAGTTTATTAAAAGGGTAGGAAGGGAGAGGACAGAAAACGAATTCAGGTAGTTAATAAGAGGGTAGGAAGAGAGAGAAGAGAAAAGACAGTCTGGTAGTTTAATAAGAGGGCAGGAAGAGAGAGGGCAGAAAAGGAAGATTTTTTGCACTGAAACTAATCCATGTTTGTATAACATTTTGATAAAATCATGGATGGGCAACAAAGATTGGAAGGGATAAGAAAGAATGCAAAGAGTAAGAGACATGAGATAATGGAAAATGGATAGTTGTCAACCACTGTGGAATTTCTACAGGTTCAGCTAGTCTCTATTAATGTGCATAGCAAGTAAACCTTACCAGAAAATAAAGGAAGAGTCCAAAATTAATTGTAAATCCTTTTTCTAGACAGAAGATTATAGCAAAATGCAATTGGTTTGTTTGAGGAATAATATTAATAAGTTTTGAAAAGTAAAAATGTGTATGCGAAACCAGATCCCATAAACTTAAGTGTAATATCAATAGCTTGTGACCAAGCATGAGACAGTGTTTCATGCTTGATCACATTCTTCAGATTAGTAACTGGGTATGGGATATAGCTATTTTGTTCGATTTGGTAGTGGTGTCTAATGGGAAGATGGTGGAATGGTACTTTTTACTTGACCTGGTTGCAAGCTGGAGTTTTGGGTTTACTACTATGATGTATTTATAGAGTGTTCCCTACATTTGTTTGGCTATGCTTTTTTTCTTGTTTGTTTGTTTTAAAGGAGGCATAGTGATTTCTTTAATTCTTTATATTAAATTTAGTTTTGATGGAATATAAATTAATGTTTTTCGTGCCATTCTTACTGCATTAGATGTTTATTTATATTTGTATATCTAAATCTATTTAAGGTGTGTATATATATATATATATTTTACTTTATTCTACCACTCTTAGTTCGAACCCCATCCTATGTCAGCATTTTGAATGAATTTCCGTCCTTTGATTGAATAAGCAAGCCCTATTACTAAAATTCAGGATTCTAAACTTTTCTTCTAGACATAGCCATCATTTCCCATTTAGATTGTCCTGTGGACGAGCGTGGGCTAAGATGGACCATTTGATTTCTGAGTTTAATCCCCTTTCTTTTATTTCCCAAATGTATTTGGACAGTGCTGTGCTGTGTCTATACTTAGTTTGTGAGAAGGGCATTTTGTGGTTGGCATACCTCTCTTTCCATTTACTTTTTGAGGATCCGATGTAGTGTGATATCTGGTTTTTCTATTGTTGAGATTTTGGCCTTATATACTGTGTTTCTAGTTAAACATTGCTTATCTAGGGGGCATATAACTGTTTTTTTGCAGTTGCATTTATTTGAAGGCTTTTGTTTATTGTTAGTGTTTGTCTAGTATTTTGATTTTGATTGGTTTTACAGCATATTGATAGGTTATTTAATGCCGAAATCGTTTTTGTGTTAAAATCCTTTTTTTAAAAACTAGTCGAAAGGTTATTTCTTAAAACTAGAGTCTTGCGACTTTGGTGAAAGAACAGGTGGCCCCTGTTTGGGGGTTCTTACCCCTTTGCAGAGGATGCAGTCAGTGTATTCTAGGCCCCAGCTGACAGGGCCAATATATTATGTTGTATATATTTCTGTGTAAACTTGGTAAGGACTATAGAATAGAAAAATTCATTTATTCAAACTTTATTTTCAGGCAAAAAATGTTTCTACTAATGGTAGAATTGCCATAATAAACCTTAAGAAAAAGTTTATACTAAATAAAAACACAGTAATTGATATTTTAAAAGGTAATAAAAAATAAGTAATCAGGAGATTGAGAAAAATTGGGGAAAATATTCAATTAGAACAATTTCAGTATTCCTAAAATCAGATGATTTATTGATGGACTTTTATCAAAAGACGCATAACATGTTCAATACTTATGAAGCCAATTTATGTATAGAGTACATCAAAATGGTGAAATGGGTTGGCAACGGTTTTTGTGTGCTTTACATAAGATTTAAAAAATATTGCTATATACTCTCAGAAGAAAAAATATAATTTTTGCATAAAAGGTCAAAAACAAAAAATAGGTAAAGAAAAGGGAATCTAAAACTATCTACCAAAAAGAAAAGATTGGACATTTCCTTATTTTACTGAAATTCTCTTTGAAATTGGTCAAAAAAAGAACATTGAGAGAAATGGGAAAGATTTTGAATATCAGGGATTTTTGGAAAAGATAAGTGTTGAAAGAAAAAAAACAAAATCTGGGAAAATGTGTTGAAAATTGGGAATGGGATGGGTTTGATGATTTATTGCCTTTGTCTAGATTCTCAATATATACAAAATATGTTTGACCCGAAGTCAGACGTTGCTGATTCTTTTCAGACTATTTTTCAGTTTAGAAAGAATACCAAAAAAATGATGATTTTACAGAAGTCAAGATTATGGGGTAAATAAAAACCATTAAACAAAATTCATAATCATTGACTAATGTACTTTGAAATTAGTAAAAAGGCAAAAAGAAAATTTTTACAGAACACTGGATTTGAAGAATGTCACAGAAAAATTGGCCTTAGAAAATTTTAACAACTTGAAACTAAAAAATAAAAACAATAACCCACAATATAGAAAGAAAAATATGTCAGTCAAAAAGGCAAACACCGGAATTCTAACTGAGGGGAAACCCCCCCCCTCCAAAAAAAAGGGTGGGAGTTAGAAAAATAGCAAAATCTAAAACAGAGAAATGGGAGAAATTTTGAATATCAGGGATTTTTGGAAAAAGTTGGAAAAAAAAAGAAAGAAAAAAAAAAAGAAGAAAATTGGGAATGGGATGCGTTTGATGATTTATTGCCTTTGTCTAGATTCTCAATATAAACAGAATATTTTTGACTCAAAGTCAGACATCGCTGGAACTGGGGGAAAACTGTAGCTTCACATTGTGAATTCCACCTACCCAGAATCCCAGCAAGTGTCTGACAAAAGGCAATGTAGCCAGGGAGCAGAGGCATGGCTCCGTCCATTAAGACACAAAGGTCTCTTCTGGTCCCAGTTAGAGAACCAGACACATTTCTATTACACCCTTTCGCAGTATCTACCAGATTATAATAGAGATGCACGAATTTGCAAACACTGTATTCAACTGAATAAAAACTAGTGATGTATTAACTCTATCATTTCTCTTGTTTTTTCCTACACGTTTCGACCAACATAGGTTCCCGGAAGATGCAAGATGGAGGTGAAGGTACAAGAACGAATACAAACCACTTTGTGTAACTTTACCACCTAGCCGGCCAAACTGATGTTTAAACTAAAATTGCACCACTTTAGTCCGGGAGGGGGAGGACCCCCAGCCCACACAATTTAACTGAATGCTCTTTATTGAAAGTCTGTCGACCATTCCTGCACACTAGACAAACAGTCAAAGCAGGACAATAGTTGCTAGGAGTTAAGGTGGGAGTGTTACAAGAGAATAGATAGAATCACTCAATAGAAACCGTCAGCTGACAAACATCTTCTGGCAGCATGCAGAGTTGAGGGTGATCAATTAAAAATTGGAAAACAAAGTGATAAATGAATAAGTTCTCTTGCCTTTTGTTGGGCAGTGATCACAAAAAAGTCTGAATTTTCAAAAAACAAATTGCAAATTGAACCCCCACTAAAAACCTATTTTAAATGGGTTTTTTTTAAACATAAGGAGTAAATGCTTATATTTTCAGCCCTCTAGCTTCATTGGTATGGCCTGTGCATGTGATAGATATATAGGCTGGCAGCCAGCCAGCTGTAGAAACTTATGTTTTGGCAAAAGTTTTGGTTGACGGTTTCTAATAATTGCTTAAAAAATATTAAAAGCCAATCTAGGCATATGTTACGTCAAATCTGTGAAATTCCCTAATTAGCGAATTAAACTATGTATTTACTTATTTTTTTGTCCCAAAAGTTAAAACGTATTTTCTTTTTAGTTACGACCAAATCACATTGGACACGCTGGTTCTTGTAAGATCACTGAATTTAAGCAACGTCGAGCCTAGTCAGTACCTAGATGGATGACCATTGTGGAATACCAGGTGCTATAGGAGGAATTTAATCTTCTACAGGCCTGGCAAGCCGGAAGTAGGTCTTACTAACAAATTAACAAGTACCCTTGAAGTACCCCACAGCATACAATGATACAGTTTAGTAGTAGCTTTCAAGGTTTCGTGTCAAGAAAGTGATAACATTTAGCTAAACTAGAAAGCACATACCTCAGCCAACACTATAGACTAATTAAAAAGCCGAATGAAAATCAGTTCATATATAGCTAGAATGAAGTGAAAGTAACTAAGTTCTGATTATTTTATATAAATATATGAAAAAAAAATCAAAAAATCTTTCAATTTAAAAAAAGAATTCCTGGATCCACTCCAAAATTTAATCAATTCCTTCTTAGCCCAACCCTTCCACAAAATGTCATTGAAAACTGATATTGTGTGGACAGACAGATAAATATGAGTGAATACATATAAATACATGAAAAAAATCTCTCAATCGAAAAAAAAAAAAAAAAAAAATTCCCGGATCCACCCCAAAATTCAATCCATTCTTCGTTAGCCCATAAATTCGACAAATTTCAGTGAGAACTTTGAGATATTGTGCGGACAATCCGACAAGCAGGAGTGAATACGTATACCTCTCCCAACTTGGTTGGCAGCAGTAAAAAAAAATGTAAGTCATAAATGATATTATCTTTAACTAAAAAAGGTTCTAAGTCTTACATTATACATTCTTCTAGCTTTGTTTCAATTCAAAATATTGGCAGTAAGAAGCAGAAAACAAACCCCAACATGGAAATAACTTAAATGTCGCACAAAAAACGCCAGAACGTCAATAACTGACGCTGGTTGTATTTTTATAACAATAAAAGATTTTTAAAAGTATACAATTGCAACACAAACAAGTAAAAATAAAGATGCAAGCAAAATAAATAAAATATTTGCATTCTAAAACCAGATTGCGTTTACAATTCAACATTTATGAAGTGGTGCTTGTGAAGAAAAAACTATGAGTGGATGAAAAAAAAGAAGCCAAATTTATGTTTAGTGCCAAGAGCAAAAAATGTAATGACAATTTTTTTTTGACAGTAGAATGGACTAAAAATGAACTAATAAAATAAATTGGTCTCTCACTACAAGCATAAATCAAAAATAGTCAAACCGAAAAACTCTCAGGCAAAAACTGTTTCTACAGATGGGTAGAACTGCCTTAATAATCCTTAAAAAGTTTATACTAAACAAAAACACAGTATTTGATATTTTAAAAAGGTAATAAAAAAATTTAGTAATATTGATAAAAACCTGGGAAAATATTCAAATTAGAACAATTCAAAAAATCAGATGATTTAATATTGATGGATTTATATCAAAAGACACATAAACAGGTGTCAGGATTTCCCAACAAAATAGAGATGAATGAAAATTATGAATAAAAATTATTTACAAAATCCAACAACAAAAATTAAATAAAAGTAGAGAAAAAGTCATAGCATATAAAAACAGTAACAATATTCAATAATGAGACAATTAGAATCTTAAGTAAAAATACCTGAGGTTCATAAATACATGGAAACACAGTAATAAGCAAATCATCAAGAATCCACAAAAATATCAACATTTAAAAAATAAATTAAATTTACCAACATAAAAAATATACAGACATCAAGAAATCTTTTTCAAAAATAGAAAAATTAAAAAGCAGTATCAAATAAAAATATTTGTACCTTTAAAAAGGTTTTGTTTCAAAAAATACAATTTATCAGAAAAAATGTTTTTTTTTCAATTTGAATGATGAGATTCAAGTTGTAAAAATGAAAAAATCTATAAGAATAAAGTATTGGGTGTTAGTAAGGCTATCTGTTTAACATTAATAATTTGGGATCACCAGTTTCTAGAATTCGTAAGAGCAAGTGATATCTTTTTGAAACCAATAACTAAAGATAGCAAGGAGTATAGTTCAAGGAAAAGGTGTATAGTCACACAAAGCAGACTAGCATTCCAAGGGAAATTATGAATCACTGCCATCCATATATGCTGTGTTGGGGGTGATCAATTAAAAAGTTGGGATGATCAATATAATGAATAAGTTACTTCTCTCGCCTTTTGTTGGGCTGTGATCACTAAAAAAAAAAAGGTCTGAATTTTCAAAAAGCAAGCAGACACAAACTAGTGATCAAGCAAACAAACTTACATTGCATATTGAAACCCCCTCTAAAAACCTGGGGGGATTAAAAAAAACAAACATTTCTCCTCATTGAGGGGAGTGTGTGTGCAAAATTTTAAGTTTCTACTATGAACGGTTAGCAAAAACAGCACATTTTAGTGAAAGTTTGTCTGATCAATACGATTAAAATGCTCTAACTTGGAGATTAAAGCAATTTCCATTTCAATTGGGCCACCGGTTTCCTAGTGATTCAATTATGTATGAATTGACAGAAGAGAGATAACTCCAAATCTATTAACTGCTAATTACAGTTCATTATAAGAAAAAAAGAGGAATAAGCAAATAATTATAAATTCTATTAAATAGGAAGTGACTGGACATTGAGGTGGCTTTTAAAGGAGTTCTACAAAAACAAAAAATTTAAAATAAATTATTCTCTTTGCAAATATTTATTTATAATAAAAAGAAAAAAAATGCTACCAAAAAATAGAGTTTTCTATCATAGTTATTTCCAGTCAAATTTATGAAGGAATTATTTTAAAAAATAAAAAATTAAAAAAAAAATATATTGAAATTTTTTAAAACTCAAATAAAAAGAAGATTTGAACAACCCTCCCCACCCAGTTGAATGAAAGGAAGAAAAGAAACAATTTAAAGCTCTGGGACATTTTAATTCAAGTCTTGAAACACGTGGAAGTCTTTAATGATTTGTTGGATCAACAATTCAACTTTTAATATTGAGTTAAACAGATAGCCATAAGCAAAGTGTGAACGAATTATAAGTTCATAAAAATATTTTTCCATCTCATGAAATCATGTAAAAAAGATTATTTGATCATGAAAAAGAATTTAACAGAAATTATGAATTCTTATTTGTCAAAAAAAAAAAAAAACAATCTTCATTTGATACAAGCATAAAAGTAACCAAATATTTTTCAAATGTAATTTTAGGGTTAAAAAGGTTTCAGAAGCTTACTCAGAGGAGAACCAGTGGCTGATCTGACAGCCGCTCTTTGAGCTGGTAGAATGGGTTTGGCAGCGGCAGCAGCAATTTTGGCAGCCGAGGCGGCAGAAGCAGCAGCGGCAACGGCAGCAGAAGTAGCGGGAGTAGGGACCCTGCGTATCTGAGTATGATTGCTGAGGGAAGAATTATCAGAGAGGGTAACCAACGTTCTTCGGATTCCTGTAGAAACAGGAGTTGTAAACTCTTGGAAGTCCTGGCACAACTTTTTGGGTGGGGGACCACCCAGTCTTTGAGGCTGAGGTAACTGGGGTAATTTACTTAAATCCCTGTTTATAAAACAAAAATTGAAAAAATCCAAAAAAGTTCGCATTTTAAAAACATCCTAAAAAGACAAGTAGGACGTTTTTAAAAGAAAAAAAAGAAAAAAAGAAAAAAGAAAAAAGTTTTCAGTATTAATATCAAATATGGATGAATACTGACAAATAATTATTAAAAATACTTGTAAAAGATTAAAAACTATAAAAAAGATTCAATATCACACGTCTTAGGCAAGCTGTGATGATATGCATATTTAGACAAAGGCATGCAAATTCTATTATAAAAAAACTGTTTTGTTGAAGAACAAAGTCTGTTTTTTATACCTAAAAATATTCTTGTTCATCAAAATAAAATAAAAAATAAAAAGGGAACTACAATACTTTTGGAAAAACTACAAATTGGCAAAAGCATTTCATTTTAAAATCATCTTCAATTCATTGTCCAAATTTAGGAAGTAAAACTTCATCCCAAACAGTTCTAATATATATTTCCTTTTCTCAACATCTTCATTAATACCTAAACCAAAACTTACTATCATAACAATAAATTCAAAAGTTCAATTTAAAAATAACACAAATATGGCAAATAATGCAGATAACAAAGTTCATTTACTTTGACACAGTCAGGTATTAAAAAATGTCCAACAGTACTAAACTATTATCGGTATGCAAAAGTCATATACAGGTAATTTAGTAAAAGTTGTATAGATCAACCATTGTCAACAGAGGCCAGATTGCCTCCCTGGGGTTCCTGGCACATTTAAAGAGGGCTATTGACTGAAATAATAATAAACCAATTTCATGTTGTATCCCTGTTAGACAGGGAGCCCTGGAACCTGAGCAGAGCTCTTAAGGGGGCAGTGGACAAAAAAAAGGTTGGGAATGGCTGGTATAGAGTAATGTGTGCTGAAGTATGAGGAATAAATGGCATCAGATGAGAGACAAACCATGAGAGTGACAGCCACTCTTTGAGCTGGTAGACTTTTCTATTTCTCTTGCAGTCAATATTTGAAAATTTGGAGAAAAGAAAGAAAAAAACCTCATGCTAATCTACTTTAGTCACACATTCTCATAACCAACAAAATGTGTGAAATGAAAAACTGTCTATAAGTGCCAGGAAGGACTAACACCTTGTGTGTGTGTGTGTGTGTGTGGTGTCATTTATGAAAAATATCAAGATTATTATATCACAAGAGAATTTCATTAAGTCTATGCTTTTTATCTTAAGAGTAAAAAATAGAAGTAAGAATTTAGACATTAAAGAATCAGAATAAAGAGAAAAAAACTGATTAAATAAAGTTGCTCAGATGGTATACAGAAGATAACCATTATTAATTTTTGACTAGTATTTTCTTTTCATTTTAGTTGCATTTTATCACAATTACTCAGACCTATGGCTGTTAGTGAACAGTGTGGCTCAGAAATAAAGGATGAGCTCTCAGTGAGACTCGAATTCACATCCGTTTTGCCTCAGGAAGTTAGGTTACCCATACCAGCTGCTCTGACACTTGAGCTACAGGAGCTTTAAGACTGACAGAAGATTTAACCCTATCCCTGCCAGTGCCACACATTTTTTTTAATGCAAAATCTATCCCTGTTGTAATAAGAATAATTGAATATATTGCAAGGAAATTCTATTTTATTCAAACTACACAACTATGTAACATCAAAATATTTCATTAATATGTGGCAGGGATAGTTTTTGCATCAAAATTTTCATTAATATGTGGCAGGGAGTGACAGGAATAAAAAGTAGTGCCGTTTAACCATCTGATCTGTGCAACTGATGGCCTGAGTATTGATGAAAAGCAAGTAAAATCAAGATGAAAGAAATCCTAGTCAAAAATTAATAATGGTTGACAATGCTTCAACTAATAAAAAATAAATAAAGATAATAGTAAGACAGAAGATAAGTTTTGTAAAACCTACAACAGTTTTTGAAATAAATAGAAACATTAAAAAATCTTTTGGTTGTACAAACTAAATTCTGAAAACAATGCAACAATTTTTTAAAAAATCTAACAATATTACGTGAGTTATTAAAATACTTAAAAATCAAAATATAAAAATGCCATAAATAAATTTCAATTTATGGTGATACATGGAAAAAATTCATTACAACAAAACCAAAAAAAAAAAGCTACTTAAATCCAGCGGAGCAGTAAAAATAAAAAGATCATTTAAAACATAAGATTTTAATTTCCCCTTTTAGAACTTTTATGGAGAAGAAATACTAGAATAAGAGAGAGAGAGAAAAGAAAAAAGATTTAGACAGGTTTTGTGACTGAAAAAAGAAAAATACTTTTTTCAATGAAGAGAAAAAAAAACCAAACACTTGGAGTTGGTAGGTCTGAAAGGTTGGAGAAGACAAATGTTAGAATGATGAAGGAAAAAAAAAAAGAAGATATATACATGAATAGAAAACAATTTAAAAAAAAAAAAGCAAGACTGGCCGCTGCAGGGTCAAACTCCACTCCTACATCTATTCCGACTGAAGATAATTACTGCAACTTTTGTTTTGTATATATAATTATAAAAATATTTTTTCTATATTTATTAGAATGAAATACGCCCATGCGTATCTGTATGATAAATTTTCATTAATTTAGCTCAGTCAGTAAGACAGCTGGCTACTGATCACTTGGTTGTGAGTTTAAATCATGGGGAATGGGGATTTTACATATCGGTTTAACCACTAATTTTGGTGAGGGTGTTCTTGTTATGGTAGGAAAATAAAGTCAACCCCTGGTTTTGTACTGAAAAATATTTGACAATAAACATTGTCAAATATTTTTCAGTTCTGTCTATAAATTGTTTTTACAGATAATTGAATTAACTATACAAAAAATTTACATAAGTAATTCATTTGAAACACTTTTCACTGATTTTTCTTTTTTTTTTAATGTAAATTTTTGATATAGTAAATTCAATTATCTGTAAAAACAATTTTATGTTTGAAAAGATTTCCTATATACCTATGTTACTTAAAAATTCAATATATCCAAAAAAGAGAAAAATATTTTCACTCCAATAAACTACTTTACTAACCAGCAAACCAAAGAAAACGGTAAAACTAACATTTACTTAACCATAAAACAGTCAGAATTATAAATGTGGATAAGTTTAATAACCTTAATATTTTAAGTTGTACAAAATCTTTCAGGAACTAATATGGATTCATTCACATTTGTAAGAACTTTATGTATTATATAACATTTTCTTAAATGATACAATATCATTTGAGAAAATGTTATGAACAACATAAAAAGGTTGAGATGAAAAATAACCTGCGAAAGCTGAGAAAATTAAAAAATTGCTCTGTAGTTCTATGACACATTTTGGTCATTAAACACTTTAAAAAGCTGATACACAAACATCTATAAAAGCCAACAAACAGAGCAGCTTAGAGGGAGAATTTCAAGTAAAACAGATGAAGACCTAAACACAAATTGTATCAGTAGAAACAAGTCTTCTTATTGAAAATGTTATGAATAAATAAGGAAAGGATTTCAAGCATAAGGATGTTTGAACATTAAATGCAAAAAAAAAAAAAAAAGCATGACAAGCTGTTACTTCTAAAATCCCATAATCAATCATAATCTACATAATTTTAAAAAAATGCTTGAATTTGGCAAAACCTACTCATTCTCTTAGAAAAGAAAAGAAAAACAAATGACATTTTAATAAGATGATTACTACGAAAGTTAGACATTGTGAATAGGACTTTTAAAAAATCAATTGGTAGCATTAATTTATAAAGAAAAATATCAATGGAAAAATATATAACATCAATGGGATACACAAGTAAATTCCAGTCAGAAAAAAATAATATTAGGAAGTTAAAACACTTTTGTTATAAAATGGTTCACATTGCATTTGGAAGACAGAATCAAATCAAAATTTTGAGTTTATTTTTCCTTTAAAAATTATTGCTTATACTTTTGCAATTTGGCTAATTACACAAACATTCTGAGAGTAATATTCAAAATTCACTGAATATGTTTAATTTGACATCATGGAATTATGTCATGTTTTCAAAAACATCTAGAATCCAGGTTGGGGAAGTGTAGTTCAGCATCCCAAATTATTGCGCATGTCGCTAATTTTTGGTGGATGCTTCACTGTTTCTTCCAGAAAAATATCTGGTATAAATTAAAAATAAAATTTAACACTAACTGTAAACATCAATTTCGAAATAAATTGAACATTTAAAAATTAAAATTTGTCTCGTTTACTAGTGACCTTTCTTAAATTTAAAATAAAAACCTTTAAATTCAGAAATGGCCACAATTAAGATGTGTAAACATTGTATTAATCGGGTCCTTACGTAAATTTAAACTAAAAACATTTACATGAAAAAACTTTAAATTCAACTATGGTGAGTAAACATTGTATGATTAAAATCATTTTGTGTCGCAGTATTTTGGACGCTAAAGATTCTAGATGTTTTTAGGTATTTAATTTGGGATGCTGAACTTCCTTAGATTCTAGATATTTCTGGATGTTTTTTAAAACATGGCTGATATATAATTGACTAACACACTAATGACATTAGTAAAGGCTTAAATCAAACAAATAAGTTCCATGGATTTTGAGATTATTAGTAAAGATTTAATATATACAAAAAAAGAAAAAGAAAAATATTTTCAGGCCAATAAACTACTTAAATCCGGGATCAAAATTAATGTCATCTCGGGGACAGTAAAAATGTGTTCGGGACGAACAAATATCTTCCCTGGGATGCCTCTGGGACGGAAGTGATTTGAAAAAAAAAAATTTTTTCTTTTTCTTTTTCAAAAACACTTCCATCCCGGAAGCGCTTGGGGAAGATATCTTTTTTTTAAAAAATTTGGTGAGGATTGTTCTTGTTTTTGTTACTGTAGAAACAGGTTTGGACTGGAGTTTGACAATTATTTATTTCCTCAACATTTTAATGGTGTTTTTATTATGCTACTAATGATTTTGGGTCCATTTACATTTCCTTCAGGACAGTTAAAATTGTTTTTCGGGATGGTAGTGAAAAAAGGTTAGTCTGGAGTCCTGACTTGAATGTATATATATTTCATATTAAGCCATTTTAGATGAAAACCTTTTAATGAAAAGTTTAGAAAAAGAAGAGATTCTCAATAATTGACAGCACAAAATATATCAACATTAAAAGATTTTAAAACAAAATCAAAAATGTGATTCATCATGCAGTACTTGTATAATAAAATAATATTGTTAGCGAAAAAGACTTAAAATCTTAGTGAAAAAAAAAAAAAAATGTTCGGAACATTTAGTTTTGCAACATAAAAGCCAAACGATACGGTTTCAGGCAAAAATGGGTTCAAAGTTTAGAATGAAGTGCAGAAGAAAACAGTAAAAGATCAAGCAGAAAAATAAAAAAAAGGTGAAAATTGTTGGTCCAGTCTGAAATAACTAAAACACAAATATGAAGAAAACGGTACAGAATTCAAGTCCAAAAGAGTATTCTCTTAGCAAATAAAACTTAAATATCACCTGTAGTATATTCAAATATCTTAAAAAAACAATTTAAATATATAATATTTGACAATGTTTACAATACCCACCACTCCCCAAAAAATATTTTTTTAAAAAAGAAAGAAAATCACTGAAAAATATTTCAAATGAATTTGTAATCTATGGGTTTTGTGTTTCTAGAAAAGGTTTCATAGATACAAGACGTTATATAAGATTCAATATATACATAGAAAAAAAAGAGAAAAATATTTTCACACCAATAAACTACTTTACCAACCAGCAAACTCAAGAAAACTGTAAAACAGCACGCATTGTGGATAAGTTTAATAGCCTTGCGATATTATAAGTCATAAAAAATCTTTCAGGGATTAATTTCATTTTGTGATACTTTTTGTGGCACCATCTTAGAAAATAATGTTACGAAAACTAAAATAAGGTGTTAACATTAGCTGAGAAAATTAAATGATAATTGCAAATATTATAAAATAGAAAATTATCTAAAAAACAAATATGTAGAAAAAGGTACAGAATTTAAGTCCAAAAGAGTATTCTTAGCAAGAAAACTTCATGAATATATTTTAGTCTAATAAATAGAAAATGAACAAATCCAAATTGAAAGAAAAATTCTAATGTAGAATTTTTGTTCACAAAATGAAAATTGTTTTATCACATTTGTGACAACATCAGTTTCACAGGCAAGAATTTCTTTTTAAAACAAAAGTAATAATTTAAAAAAAGCCCTGATACTTAGCTAACGTTTTAAATTTCTTCGGTAAGGTAGATAAGGCATCAAAGGAAGATATCACTACCGATAGAATAAATCATTATTTAGATGAAATGTTTATAAAAGACTAACTAAAAATTGACATGATAGTAACAAAAAAAGAAGAGCTCAGAAAAAGTACAAAGATTTATATATGAATATCCCAAAACCAAAGTTTCAGTTTGACTTGGAAACTACTTAACTATGTGAAGTATTAAGGGAAATTATGAATCACCGCCACCCATATATGCTGTGTTGGGAGTGATCAATTAAAAAGTTGGAAAAAGGGGCGATCAATGAATAAGTCACTTCTCTCACCTTTTGTTGGGCTGTTATCAGTAAAAAAGGTCTGAATTTTCAAAAAACAAACGGGCACAAACTATGGCCAATTTAAAATAAACTTACATTGCATATTGGAGCCCCCTCTAAAAACCAATTTTTTTTTAAAGGGAGAATTTTAAAAAAACAAACAACATTTTCCCTACTCACTGAGGGGACAGTGTGTGGACAAAATTTCAAGTTTCTACTATGAACAGTTAGGGCTGGGCAAAGTCCAGATACATATAAATGTCAGAACACATGAATAACCTAAACCCAGCAATAAACCAGTGTTGTGGGTAGCAGTGATTAATTAACTGCCAAAATACCAAAGGTGGGAGGGATACTAATAGTTTACTTTTACAATAAGAAACAAAATGCATACCATTTATACAAACCAACTACTGAAATGAGAATCCATGACCGAATCAAATACACAGGTCTGGTTAGTCACTCAATAGAAACTGTCACTTGACCAATGTCTTTTGGTGATCAATTAAAAAATTTGAAAAAGGGCTGATCAATGAATAAATTACGCTCGCCTTTTGTTGGACTGTGATCATTAAAAAGTTTGAATTTTAAAAAACAAGCATGAACACTGCCAGACACAAACTAAGGGACCAATTTAGCATAGACTTACATTGTAAATTGAAAAAACCATTGAAGTTTAATTCACTTGATGTTTCATAAATGTGGCCTTGTACCAGAAAGTCATGTCTGAATAAATAATACTGAAACAACATTCTAAAACCAACACCCAAATTACTGATATATTAAAAAATATTAAAACAATATTTCCATTATATATTCTATATAAAATTCTAGTTATTATAGAGGAAAAAGCTTGTAAAAATAGGCATTCTAATGTTTAAAAAAGCTATATGTAAAAACTAATCCTGAAAATTATAACATATCTAACTGGCAAGAGAAATCATCAAAAAAAAAAAAAAAATCCCAAACATATTAACCCAGACATGAGTTTCCCCTGATATCTTAAACAGAACAGCCATTTCTTAAATAGAAAGATTTCAAAGAATGAAAAATTGAATATTAAAAATATGCAGAAAATTACAAATGATGAATGAGTTTGTATCATGACTTGAATTATGGTGTAGCTGAAACTATCAATTATATTAAAATGTAGATTTAGCAATGGCTGTGCTAAAATTAGTTGCTTTTCAAGAACCTATTTGAACTTACTATTAAAAACCACAAAAGTAATTTGCATATTTAATTTTAAATTTTGTACAGAATCCATTCTTTAAGGATTTCTGACATGAACATCATTTAGTATTTTACAAGTATTCATAAGTTGATGTCACCTAACAAAACTTTAAAAAAAGAATTTAATAAAAATGTTGATTTTAACTTCATGAAATTAACAAATATTCTTAACTATGGTATACTTCTTGCAGTTGTATATGATATTATGAGAGCAACTCTTCATCCAATAGAATAGATAACATTTATGGTATTTAACAAATTTAAGAAAAATCAATTTTAAGATACAGTAAAACCTCGCTATAACGAAGTTGTGGATCCATCCAAACTGATTTTGGATCTACAGAACAAAATTCGATAAATGCGAGAACCAACCGATTTATAGAACTGTACAGAACATTAGTCATTTGCATGAAGAGGTAAGGTTGAAAAGAGGGGCAACCAAACTGCCTTTGGAGTTACAAAATGATGTTCGTTAAATGTGTAGAACCACCAAACTTACTTATTTACCGAACGAGGGGCAACCATTGGGTAAACAACCTTTCAGCTTTAACGACACCCCCAGTTTGTTGTAGCAAGGGTTTACTGTATTTTAAAAGAGCAATCTAAAGATAGTGTTTACTTAGAAACTATCTCCACTGACAGTCAATTTAAGAAAATTCTGGAACCCCTACAGAAGGAAAAAAACTAATAGATCATCAGTCCCCAAAATACATTATACCTGGTTCAAATAATTAGGGTCTTATTTTCCAGCAGGAACAAAATTGAAAATTTAGAGTTTGTCACAAACATCTTGAAGAAAATTATACATAGGAATTCCAATTAAGAGTTTCTCCGTAATGTTCAAGAATTAAAAAATAATTTTTCAAAAAAGTTCTTGATCAAAAGAAGAAGCTAAGTCACGTTAAAAATTACAGCCACTTAAATATACAGATTTTTTTTTGTAGGAAATTTCAGATAGAAATTGTAAAATTTTGAAGAAAAAAAAACAAAAAAACTACAAATATGAGGCAGAAATGTAATGCCTCAAAATGTCAAAGATTTTCATAAGGACATTTTCAAAATGGAGGGTGACAGAAACAAATTTCAAAGATAAAAACAGTGGCCATTTTTTATTATTCTCATTTGACACACAAAGAAAAAATAATTCCACATTGCCTTGAACATAATGTTAAATTTAGATATCTTATTATATACACTAATATTGAAATGATATATACCACACACAAATTAAACATTACGATTAGAAATACTCGTACTGTTCAACTAGCAAAAATTCAAACTAGATAGACTTTGAATTCACAAGATAACGAATCTAGGACAATTCGGCCCGGACAGTTCGGGCGTAAATATTAATACACCACACATTTTGGCTGCGTGTTGTTTTTAAAGGCAAAAATAATCTGAATTTGTCAACGGTTGACTGGTCAAATTCCAGGCGTTGTAACGGAGACAAGTGGTTCAGTAGTTATTGTTGACAAAAAGTCAGTGAGACATCCTATTTTAAAAAAATGTTCTATTTTTTAAAATCAAATTTTCGACCCAGTAAGATCCTAAACATAAAACAAAAGCTTAAATAACATAAGTTGAGAAATTAAACAAAAATTAGCTATAAAAAGTTGAAAAAAAAGATTTATAAAACACTAGACAACAAACATGAATTAACTTATTATTATTGTAAATTGCATTAGATTTATATATTATGATTCTATTTCATTTTAAATCCCATCTAGTTAGCCATTTTCGCCTTTAAAAACAAAACACGGCCAAAATGTCCGGGGTAGAAATATTTGCTGGCAAATTGTCCGGCAACCCAAAATAACTACGTGCAGGTCATTATTTATCTAATTCATCCACTATGAAACTAATGAAAGAAAAAAATATATTAAATAACGATATCGGTTTTGTCCTTGTGTTCAAAGATGAAGCGAAGACCACTGAGACAAAGAAATTCTTTAATACAAAAAACAATTTAAAAAGTGACAAAATATGATGGGGAATTTCAAGCAAAAAAAAAAAAAAGAATAGAAAAGAAAATGACATTGAAGAAAAAAGTCAAATAAAAGTGGTATATTTTGTAACATTTTTGTACTATTTCCATTCTAGTATTTTCTCAACCATTGTACACAGGAATCTTTTTTTGATCGGTATGAACTCAGTAAATAAAACACTTTGTAACTGTAGCTTCAACCGTGTTTTGGAAAAAGCTTTGACAAGTTGCACTTTCTTCTTACTCTTCTTTAATAGGCCTTATATTTTTTACTACAATTGATTGCACAGGTTTTCAAGTGCTTTTGTCCAGTGGGGACTTAAATATTGAGGTTCCTGAGAAAGGGCGCTTTCTATAAATGCATTTAGTATTATTAATTATTATTAAACAACTTAATTGTAAAATTTTCTAACATCTATATTGCATCATAACAAGTTTTAAGTCACCACAAATGGCAGAACAGATAAGCAATCACAATTCAGATAATGTGGCAGAATTTGAAAATCATTGTATATAGTAAGAAAAATATGAAAATTAACCTTTATAGCACTGCCAGGCCGATATATCAGACTCGATAACATAGCCAAAAACAGTACACGAGTGATATATCGGCCTAAAAATGTAATTAAATAAAAATTAAAACATGTAAAAAATAGTGTTTTTTGCTACATAGTCAAAAAGGCTCTACAAGCTTAAAGTGTTAAAATAAAAAGATTTCAAGAAATAAAATTTGATTGTAGACTGTCAATATATTGAAAACAGCCATCTTGATTAAAAAAAACAAACAAACATTTTATATCAAGTTATAAAATAATCTAGAATTTTAAATATTCATCTTAAAAATACATTTTGACAAAAGTAAAAAGCCATTTACACTAACCAGAATACAACCTGGAAAAAAATAGCCACCAATAATTTAAGTATTTTAGATGGTTCCTTTAAAAAATATTAACGAATGAAACAATTGGCTGACATTTGTCAAGGTGCCATAGAAATGAGAAGTAAAACAAAAAACGTATCTTAAATAGGTCTTATCAGGATTATACTTATATTAGCAATTCTAGTGAAGAATTAAGTAAAAAAAGTTTCCATGTTTAAAAATAATTTGTCTGAATTTTTTTAGAAAAGGGGTTATCATTATATATAAATGTTTTCAGACAGTTGTCACCCATTTTGGTTCATCTTTTAAATTATGGAACAAGCTGTACTGCATACGTTTGCAGAAGGCAATAGAGACCAGGGCTCAAATTAATGTTGTCCTGGGGATGGTAAAAATGTGTTTGGGATGAACAGATATCTTCCCCAGGATGCCTCTGGGACGGAAGTGAATTAAAAAAAAAAAAATAAATAAATTTAAAAAAAAATCACTTTTGTCCCGGAGATGTCTGGGGAAGATATCTTTAAAAAGAATTTGCTGAGGATTGTTCTTGTCATTTTGTTACGGTAGAAAAACAAAGTAAACTCCAGGTTTGAACTAGAGTTTGACAATGATTTATTTCCTCAACATTTTAATGGTGTTTTTATTATGCTACTAACAACTAACAACTATAGATGATAATAAAGTAAAGAAACAACATTTTGATTTTGGGACCTTTACATTTCCTTTTGGGATGGTTAAAATTGTTTTTTGGGATTGTAATGAGAAAAGCTAGTCTGGAGCCCCGAGACAGAATTCTTTGTTTAAAACTAAGAAAACTGAAACTTTTCCATGTTAAAATAATGGAACAGGCTGTACTGCATGCATTGCTAAAATAGAATAATCTATTTACAAGCGTTGCGGATAAAGTTTAAAATTTCTTGTTTGATACCGTATTTGTGTTTTGCACAACCGGGAGGGAGACTGATAAAAGAGACTCTTTCCTTACGGATATGACATGTTACACCTGAAGAAGGCTGTAGAGTACAATGTTGTGTTCAAAACATGAACTGAGATGAGGACAACAGTCCAAAAACACTTACATATAATAAAAAATAAGGCAAAGTAGGACGACTTAACTGTCAAAAATGCATTGCATAAGGACTGATTTGACCAATCACCATTAAAGTAGCTAACATCTTGTTTTTTTACTTTCGTACTAAGCTGGCACGGCAATGACAGCTTGAGTTTTAATAAAAAAAATTTTTTTTTTTAATTAAATCAAGTATTGTAAATCATTTTTATTAATTTTTGATTACTATTTACATTCATCCTAATTTTTAGTTTGTTTAATCACAATTTCAGCACGGCAGTGATATTGTTTTGGTTTTAGTAAAAAAAACCAAAAAAAAAAACCAAAAAAAAAAACCCGATTGATTATTTTATTATTTAGACAAAGTATTGTAAACCATTTTTAATTTCTATTTACCTTCATCTTAACTTTTAGTTGTTTTTTTAATTACAATTTAACTTGGTTTTATTAAAAAAAACTATTATTATTTGTTGTTAGAAACCATTTTACAGTGATTTTAAAAAGAAACTACTAAAAATTAAGATGAGGGTAAATAGCAGTCAAAAATGAATAAAAATGGTTTACAATACTTGATTTAATAAAAAAAATAAAATAATTTTTTCAACTAAAACTCAGCTATTGCTGGGCCAGCTTAGTACAAAAGTAAAAAAAAAAAAATGTTGATCGGTCAAATCAGTCCTTATGATGCAATGCATGTTTGACGGTTAAGTCGTCCTACCAGAAATAATTTTTGAAAAAAGTTCTTGACCAAAAGAAGAATCGAGGTGCTATTAAAAATGACAGTCTCTCATCAAATAAATATTCTGGTTTATTATTTAAAAAGTCACATTAGGTCGGCAGTTGGAACGGAACAATAACCAAAACGCTTCCTGTGTCACTTGCCACATTTTCAGAGACAATTTGTTGATGACGAATTCCAATATTGAAACACCTACAAAAATAATGAAAAACATCTGAAACTAGAAAAGAATAAAAAAGTTAATATTAATAATAATGGAAATGTTACCGGTTGATGCGACCCATTATTGGAGGTGGTTTCACGTAGGTGTTGGTTGGATTGTGAGGAACTGGGGTGGGGGAAGGGTATCCTCGCTTTGGCTTAGATTCAGAACACAGGTTGATATCTACAAGGAGAGGAGAGGAAAAGAAAAGAAAAATTAGTTCAAAGATTTGCACTCCGAAGTGTGTGTGCG
>VCCN01003851.1:2396654-2409335 GCA_006491835.1 Architeuthis dux | reverse complement strand
TCGTCTCTTCTTGCAAGAACATGTTGACCAGCTTGACCGTATTTATAGAGTACAACCGGATCTATATAAGTAGAGTTACCGGCCATACCCAAATTATCTGGTCACGCGGACCGGCAAGGTTTTCTTCTTTCCAATGTGTCAGGCACCGGTCGCAGATCAGTGCCAAATTGTTATTCACACATGATCAGCAAAATATTAATTGATCATTTGTGGTAATGTTAATCTTTATCGGAAAAAATATAATGAACTAGCATACCAAGAGAAATCATGAATCACCGCCACCTATATATGCAGTGTTGGGGGTGATCAATTAAAAGGTTGAGAAAAGGGGTGATCAATGAATATTTTCTACTAACACCAGTAGCCAGTGTTCGGGCCCAGGTAAAAGTCAGGTTGTCGAATGCTGATTTTAAAGGCAGGTTTACTTTATTCCACTTTTTTACTTTTACGAAAAAGGCGCAAAGTGAAAATAGCGTTCAGCGTTTGTTTTGCAGTGTGCCATTATAGAGACAGCGCGCTCAAGACTTTTCCCATATAAATTAATGTTAATTGCTTTTTCGTTTTACGTCATTTCAGCTTAAGAAAGCTTTTTATAGGAACGCTCAAGACTTTTTCCATATAAATTAATGTTAATTGCTTTTTCGTTTACGTCATTTCAGCTTACGAAATGTTTTTATAGGAACGCTCAAGACTTTTCCCATATGAATTAATGTTAATTGCCTTTTCGCTTTACGTCATTTTAGCTTACGAAATGTTTTTATATGAACGCTCAAGACGTTTCCCATATGAATTAATGTTAATTACCTTTTCGCTTTTCGTCATTTCCGCTTACGAAAGGTTTTTATTGGAAGGCCGCACTTTCGGATAGCGGGGGAAACCTTTACTACTTCAATTTGTTCATATCCCAAATTGCTCATTAATGCGTGAGTTTAATGTAAATAACCCTTTGACCCTTTCAAAAAACAAATGATCAAATCTGGACGTCTTTTCGTGTATCTTTTCGATGTTATCATCAACTGATTCGCCATTTTGTGTTTTGTGCAGATTGAAATATGACATTTAATCGTCTTTATTGATTTGTGTTGGCGAAAGAAAAACAAGGTCTGCTTAGTCACTCGATAGAAAACCGTCACGTGACCAGCGTCTTTTGGCAGCGTGCCGTGTTGGGGGTGATCAATTAACAAATTTGGAGAAAAAACCGGCGATCAATGAATAAGTTACTTTTCCCGCCTTTTGTTTGGGCAGTAATCACTTTTTAAAAAAGTCCGAATTTTCAAAAACAATAAACGCGAATTCTGCCGGACACAAACTAACGGATCAATTTAGCATAAACTTGCATTGCAAATTGAACCCCCACTAAAAACTTATCTAAGCGGCGGATTTTAAAAAAAAGAAAAAAAAGTTTTTTCTAGATATAATAAGGAGTAAATGTTTAAATTTTCGACCTGTACTTGTTATACATACATACATACATACATAGTCAGCCAGCCGGACTGACTTGAAAACTGAAGAAACCTATTTTGACAGTTTTTGTGACAGTTTTTGGTTGACGGTTTCTAACAAGCTTGAGTGAGTAACAATAATTGAAATTAATTTGATTGGAAAGATTATTTTCCTGAAAAACGTCCAATCGGTATTGAGAAAATTGTAATCTGACCAGAAATAACATTAAAACATGAAAAAGAAAAAGACAGATTTGCATGTTAAAAAAATATTTAAAATAATTCCTTGATATTTTTCAACCAGCCTAATATTAGAGATACTATTTTAAAAAAATTCTAGAATAAATATTCTCTTAAAAATCGAGCAAAGGAAAATAACGAAGATAAAAAAGAAATTTTGGAGTAGAGTGAAAGTCGCTTGAAGTGAGTTATAGAAGACTATAGACCTTTCATTGGTTTTATCGAACAAATAAAATCCGCCATCTTGTTAAACCTAATTGGATATTATTTTACCGGTAAAGTCGACCCATTAGAGTGAAAATTGTAATCTCCCAAAACATTAAAATATGAAAACGAGAAAAAAGACAGAGTCAGATATTAAAAAATATTTTTTTAAATTCCTTGACGTGTTTTACCTTGACTCATATTAGGAAGCGTCAACCAAAACTGTCTGCATCTAAATTGACTGCCAAAAAGCGATAAATTATTTAAAAATAAAACGCCCAAATGACACTGGAAATAGTCAAAAATAGCCAAGAAATGGTTGGAAATGGTCAATATGTTGAAGCGGAAACTTAACGCTTTTTTTTCACTGCCCAAACAAGGAAGGCGCTGAATTTAACACGTAACGCGGGAAATCGGCAACACTGCATAGGTTTCTTCAGCTTTTAAGTGGGTCTGACTGACTGGCTTGCTATCTATTTGTCGCGCGTATAGGCCGCACCAATGGATCTAGAGGGCTGAAAATTGCAACATTTACTCCTTATCATGTCTAAAAAAAACTTTTGAAAATTCACACCCAAAATATCTTTTTAATGGGGGTTCAATTTACACTGTAAATTGATGCTAAATTGGTCCCTTAGTTTCTGCATACACAAATATTCTTTTTAAAGTCGTGCAAAAGAAAATAGCGGTAATGATAAAAAAAGAATGCTTGAAGATGAAGCCGCTTATTGTGACCACTTTGGGACAGGGTCTTTTAGATAACAATAACCGGCTGATAATATTAAGCTAAGGATATAAAAATTGGAACAATTTACATTCATTCTTATAAACTGTAAAAATACAATATGATTAATATACTGTATATTTAAAGAGGAAGCCGCTTATTGTGATCACTTTGGGACAGGGTCTTTTAGATAACAATAACCGTTTGATAACATTAAGCGAAGGATATAACATTTGGAACAATTCATATTCATTGTATATTCATTGTTATAAATTCATTGTTATGTTATCAAATTCATTGTGATAAACAACTTTACATTATGAAAAGTTAACAGGAAGATTTTTGAATTTTTGAACATTTTTAATTCATTTTAATTAAAGTGTTTGTAACCGACTGATTTTGGTAACAATAACCGTTTGATAACATTATCCGTGATTGTTACAAACGTCTTCCTCTGTATCAGTTTTATCATAGCAACTCTACGAGAAGGTTTTATGGTAAGATATCATATGACACTCGGCTGCAGCGGCTATGTAAGGTCACTTAATGTCAGGCCAACACGTCAAGCATAATTCTTTCGTAGTTTTTCGTCGACTCGGTTAAGCGTAAGCTTAGGTTCGGGATAAGATAACTTGCCATGCACAGGACTGAAATACGTTGTATTTATCTGTCTCTTTATTAGAAACCGTCAACCAAAACTGTCAACATAGGTTTCTTCAGTTGTTAAGTGGGTCTGGCTGACTATCTATGTATGTGTCGCGCATACAGGCCGCACCAATGGAGCTAGAGGGCTGAAAACTTAAACATGTCCCCCTTATTATATACGTTTTCTAGTGGGGGGGTTCAAATGTCACGCGGACCCGGGATAAGCTGGTCAGTTGTCACAGGACGAATCCTGAGCCTGCAAAGGGGCAGTATTTTGTATTTCTACAAAATGAAGAAAACCAAGATCCCGGGACGAATCCCGTTCCCGCGACAAGGACTTGGGACAAGCGAGTCGTTGGTCACAGGACGAATCCTGTGTGAAGCTCTCAAGACGAATATTGAGAGCTTGGTTGAGGGTGAAACCCGGGATGAATCCCGGGCGCGTGGGAGCAACCTCTCGGCCAGAAGGCTTCGATAGCCTGTGCAATTTCTCTCAGGACGAATCCCAAGTCCCTGTCATTGAGACTCACTGAGACAAATGTCACGAGGACCAGGTTAAACTGGTCAGTGGTTACAGGACGAATCCTGTACAAAAGCTTTTCAGGACGAATCCTGAGCCTGCTGGTCAAAGATCCCGAGACGAATCCCGGGCGGTGGGCGACCGCCCCCCGGCCAGCTGGCTGAGATATCCTGTGCAACTTCTCTCAGGACGAATCCTGAGCATGCGACAAGGACCCCATACGGGCCGTGTTTCTCCGAACTCCATGGTGGTCTTGAAGAACATATACTACACTTTACTCTTAGCCAAAAGGCCAGAGAGGTTGTCCCCCCGAGACTGAGGGGTTACGGCCAAATCGCGTAGGATACAGCGGATCTCCTAAGATCGCCGAAGTTAAGCAACGTCGAGCCTGGTCAGTACCTAGATGGGTGACCATTCTGGAATACCAGGTGCCGTAAATAGAATGAAACTTCGACGGGCCTGGCAAGCCGGAAGTGGGTCCTACTAACAATTGCCCGTATATACCTAAACACCCTCGATGAGCGTATAAGTGGAGAACTATGATATACATACATACATGCCAGGGCGGTAGACGCCGTGCCCCCAATAATTTTCCGAGCATAATACGACTCACTGTTTTAGTGCAGCTATGAGCAGTTCAACACTGGATTTGGTATTTTATCTAATATTAAAGGACTTTTGTTTATCCGGCGTTCAGCTAGGCAGTTTTGTGCCTATATTTTTGAAAGCGGAAAATACATTGTCCAGCCATCTAGAAAGACTATCCAATCCATTTTTAGGACAAGGCATGAGATCGGGGTCCCTTTGCACTCCCTTTGCACTAACTCAACTTCGGTGCCTTTGAATGCTGAACAAGTCTTTATGTGGAAACATTCCAGTTGTGCACTTTGCAAGCCTGGGTAAAATCAAATAGGAGCATTGCGTTACTCTGCATACTAACAGATAGATCTTTACGCACGACTCACCCATATTGTGACTGTGTCTGTGATGTTCTGTGAAATGTCTAAATCCTCCTCCGATTTTCGTTAATTTCAGATTATTTAGAAGAACATTTGATTTGGGGGGGGGGATAAAAGTTCCGCTTCACAGAGCCACACAATTTTAATCGAATCTCCACTGAGCTACAAAATTACATAAATCTCAATTTACTCTTATCTATATTTATTAGAAGCCGTCAACCAAAACTGTCACCAAAACTGTCAACATAGGTTTCTTCAGTTTTCAAGTTGGTCCGGCTGGCTGGGTATGTATGTGTGTGTGTGTGTGTGTGTGTGTGTGTGTGTGTGTGTGTATGCATGTATGTATGTATCACGCGTACATGGTTCACTTATTAAACATGAATAATTAGACACCGTCAACCAAAACTGTCAACATAGGTTTCTTCAGTTTTCAAGTTGGTCCGGCTGGCTGGATATGTATGTATGTAACACGCGTACACACCGCGCCAATGGAGCTAGAGGACTGAAATTTTCAACATTTACTCTTTATTATGTCTACAAAAAAACGTCGTTTTTTGGGTTGAAAATTCACCCCCTAAATCGTTTTTTTAGTGTAGGGGTTAAATTTCCTTTTTTATGATAAATTGATCCCTTAGTTTGTGTCCAGCAGCTAAACGTTTTTTTTAAAGACTTTCTTAGTGATCACTACCCAACAAAAGGCGAAAGAAGTAAATTATCAATTGATCACCCCACCACACAGCATGCTACCAAAAGACGTTGGTCATTTGACGGTTTCTATTGAGTGACTAACTAGACCGGTTTATCTATTTTCTATTTCCATAATCTATATTAAATCAAATTCGATATTTGTTGTTAAACATATTTTTATTTATATCCAATATATATTTTGTTACTTGCAGAATGTGTCTTATGTTTACTGGCAAAATAACCCATGGAATTTCCACGGTTTAAAAAAATATTAAACTCGATAAGAAAAACGTTAATTTGATGCTTAACTCTATTGTCCTCAAAATCTGACACAGAATAATAAATAATTTCCTTCCTATCCAACCCAGAGTTGCCAAGTCTGGTTTGTTATTTACTGCTAAAACTGTCTTTTAAAATAATATCATGGACAGACATGAGCGAATACAGAAATGTATTAAAAAATGGAAAAATATCTCTCAATCGAAAACAAATTCCTGGATCCGCCCTCAAATTTAATCATTTCTTCTTTACTCCATGAACACAAAACTTCATTGAGAACTTTCGGAGATATCGTGTGGACAGACAGACGGAAAGACGGAAGGACGGGGGGAAAGACATGGGGTAATACATATACCTCTTCAAATTCGTTAGCAAAGGTAAATAAATATTGGAAATACGAATCTCGTTAGACTAAACATTAACAATGTTACAATACGGATAAACATTCTGTAGATAACAAACCATTCTTTTGCTAGGAATGGTTCGACTGTAACTAGATTAAGTAAAGTCAGGGGAAGTAATTGTGCATGGATCCGCCCCAAATTTCAATCACTTACCCTATTGTACACCCTTCCACAAAATTTCATTGAGATTCATTGAGAACTTTTGGAGATATCGTGTTGACAGACATGGACTTTTGTCGATATTATGTGGTGTCGATATATAACTACGATAAATAAAATGTAATTACTTCTTCTGTACATAGGCCATTGTACACCTTTCCACACAATTTCATTGAGAACTTTTGGAGATATCGTGTTGACAGACATGAACGTTTGTCGATATTATGTGGTGTGGATATATAACTACGATAAATAGCCTATTGTCCACCATTCCACTAAATTTCATTGAAATTCATTGAGAACTTTCGGAGATATAGTGTGGACAGACATGAACCTTTGGCGATTTTATGTGGCGTGGACTTACAACTACGACGTAGGGGGAGGTAATTGTGCATGGATCCACCACAAAATGTAATCACTAGAGATATCGGGTGGACAGATGTAAGCGTATACATAAATGTATGAAAGAATATTTCTCAATCAATAAATATTCCTGGATCGACCACAAAATGTATCCAATTCTTCCTTATTCCATTACCAACACTTACAAACTTTCACTGGAATTCATTGAATACTTTTGGGGATATCATATGGACTGACAGACGGACACGAAGACGGACTTTCGTTGGCACAGGTGAATAACATTCTCAGATTTCTGTCACATCAGAAGTTGCCGATGCTCAAATCGGTTTCTCCCAAACTGACAAGGATTGACTTGACATTATATTGACAGAGGAACAAGATGTCTGAAAGGGGGAACAGCGTCTACATCAGTGATGGCCAACCTATGACATGACTGTCAGCAATGACATGTTGTGGGTTTTCAGGTGACACACGATTGACATTTTTAATTTCATTTTATTATCCTAGTTTTATAAATATATTTTGAAATTTCAAGTTATATTTCATTAAACTCCTAGTTTTATAAATATATTAGAAAAATAGGCCGCTATTATCTATAAGCATTTACCTAAAACTACAATACATATATACATCTAAGAGACACTCCGATAAGAGGATTATTATATTAAAAAATTAAAATTTCGACACACCGGGCTAAAAAGGTTCGCCCATCTCTGATCTAGATTCACTTTCGCGGAAAGTACAGGTATCCCCCACTTTCCGAAAGTTTGCTTTACGCCAATTTTTCGCTTTTACGAAAAAAAGGCGAAAACGAAAATAGCGTTCAGAGTTCGTTTTGCAACGTGTCGAACCTTCTTTGCCTCTCTCGTACACTCCAGTCTTCTGTCTGTACAACCTACCACCCAACCCCCGACGACTCAGCTTAAAATATCATCATCACCACTTTTAGGGGCTGGGAACGCTCAAAATATTTTCCATATACATTAATGGTAATTGTTTCTTCGCTTTACGCCTTTTCGGCTTACGACAGGTTTTTATGGGAACGTTCTACTTTCGGAGACCGGGGGAAACCTGTATACGGATGAATTTAATAGAGTTTCATAAATATTTCAGTGGCGAACCAGGAAAAAAGAATAGGGGTAAACAAGGAGTTTCTAACCGTCGAAATTGGATCGTTTGAATGGAACTGATTTTGACACTTCACCGTTTTTTTCAAATACTCGAATGTTATGTTTTTCTTTCAAGAATTCTCTTATTTCTTTTTCTTATTTCTTTTTATTTATGAAGAGTTACTTGTGAAAATTTCACACTCGCGCACACCTTATGTTAAAAATGGCGCATAAATAAAAAAAAAAATTAAAAAAAGAATAAATAAGAGAATTCTTGAAAGAAAAACGTAACATTCCAGTATTTGAAAAAGAGGGTGAAGTGTCAAAATCAGATCCATTAAAATGATTCAATTTCGACGGTTAGAAACTCCATGATTGCCAGAAGAAGCTTATATTTAACGATAAACCAATGACAATTGTGAGTGTTACATGGAAGACTCGATGTTGGGCAGCAAAGTTTATTGTATCCTGTTCATCCCTGAAAAGACCAGGATCACACGGATGTTTCCTGCGTTACCATGGGGCGAAAAACCATTATATGTACCATTCGGGGATTATATTCAGAATAAGAATCCCTTGTTCTGGGTTTAAATCAAACTTTTCCTTTAGCGAAATGATTGTCTGCAAAAGAGCCTTTGCTTGCGGGAATATCGGCTCTCAATAACGGATAAACCTCCTGTGCTGACATCCGCCCCATTAGAATACTTCTTCAATAAGTTATCAGAAAAGATCAGAGCATTTCCTGTTGTCTGCGGCAACTACTGGTGTTCCTGTGGCATTTTAGGGTCACTTTCTATTTAAAGGCCAAGCTGGAACGATGAGAGTAGATGAAGAATTTTAGAACTCAGAATAACTACCGTATGTGCCAAACTATACGACGAATGGTTTACATTGATATTACAGTCCAACTCATCGAAGCCCCAAAACTGTCCACATTGAGCTTCGGTAGACGGTCCCCTAGTCATAATACCAGCACATTGGACGCAGTGTAATACTTGCATAGTTGTTTTTCCTTATTGCTGTTTTTTTATATGTTCCTTTTATATACTGGCATATACGGTATTCGTTTTATTGTCTGGTCATGTATGGCGAGAAAAGGGGACACATCAACCTCTATGTAATTAAATCATAATAATAGAAAGAGAACAGCATTAGAAAATAAGACGTACGAAGGAACCAGCACACATGCTATGATCAAATTATTCAATCAGCAGACCAAGCATAGACATCAATAGAATATGGGAGCCACTGACCAACAACGAACAAACGATGAATATGATCTTACAAAAACATAATCCCCAAAATGGGAGTGCTGGTGAAATTCACCTAGTTCACTGGTCCAATGCATAGATCAGGGAAGAACAGTTCCAAGAGTTAGCGGGCAGAGGCATCAAATGTGACGTGTATGGGACAAGAACAAGATTCGACATTCAAATATACAATAGACACCTGAGGCAGATCGGAGAGTATAGCGGCCTAAAACGCCGTGATAAAAAAACCCAAAACAACAATGACGAGGATATTACTCTGAATGAAACAAAATACAATACCTAGTCGTCTTAAGAACAGGGTAATAAAACGACTAGGTATTGTAACATACAAGTTAAAAACTTATACTCTAGAACTGCTATTATTACACCCTGAATCCTGCAATGTTTGTTCCTGGGTAGTGTCTGATAGCTTATGTGTAAAAAGTATAGAAAATTCCCTTCAAACTTTGCGTTTGTGGCCAGGACAGTGATATTCATATGTAATTGTTTTTCTTACTTTATGTGATTAAAAATGTGCAAATTTGTCCGTTGTCCAATTGAAAATAAGTAGATTTCAAATGATCACTGTCCTGGTCACAAAAGAAAAGTTTGAAGGGAATAATTGTCATTTTCTATACCTTTTAGACATAGTCAATCAGAAAATAACACTTATTACAAAGGAACAACAAAAAAGTAAAAAATACGCGTGTCATAGGTTCGCCATCACTGATATAGACGCCGTTCTCGCTTTCTCACCTGTCAGTTAGGAAGAAACCGACTCAAGCCTTAGCTACCATGTTTTCTCCAGTTGTGACAGATATCCGAGAATGTTATTTTCTTTATTTTGTTTGTCCACACAATATTTTCAAAAGTTCTCAAGGACATTCAATGAAACTTTTGTGGAAGGGTGGGCCACGGGCCAAGGAACAATTGATTCAATTTGGGGGCGGATTCAGGAGTTTCTTTTTCGATTTTGTTAACATTGTGAAAAAAGACATTTTTTTTCGTTTTTTCGGATGTAATAACACCGTAAGAACAAAGTTACTCTGTCTAATGGAAATCATTAAGTGTTGAATGAATCACTGTTCAAAGGGATGTGTCAGACCAATAATTCAAGGGGATGTCGCAGACCAATAATTCAAGGGGATGTCGCCGACCAATAATTATTACATCTTTTGTCACAACATAGTCTGGGATCTGATCGTTCAGTTTTTAGTGACAATGGCCTTGGTGGGGGCATGCATTCTCTGGGTGCTTTCTAGTCTCCTTTAAAACTATTGTAGCCTTATTACCTAGATGTGGATCAATTTAAATATACATTATCTAATCAATATATTAATCACCGCTACCCACAACACTGGTTTATTTCTGGGTTTAGGTTATTCGTGTATTCTGACATTTATATGTATCTATGTATCTATCTATATGTATCCAGATTTCTGATATGGTACTAAATATTTACTAAGCTTTGTCTGAGAAACTTGCTTGCTAAACATTGATCAATATAGCAAGGTGCACAAATAGGACACAAGGTTGCCAGATTTGGCCAGAACGGGAGATAATCCGAGCCTGGGTTAACACTTTTGGTACGTTGGTACCAAATCAAGGTGCACAAATAGGACACAAGGTTGCCAGATTTGGCCAGAACGGGAGATAATCCGAGCCCGGGTTGACACTTTTGGTACGTTGGTAGCAAATCATAGTTTCTTTAATTTTTGGTACGTTTTGCCAATTTTCTTGCAAGCCTTGTTCAACAGTACAGAATAGAATGAAAATTTCATTCAAATGAAAATGCAGCAGTTTTTTTAATACCTGACTTGAGTTTTATTAATGTAAGATGTTTTTCTTTATTCGGTACTTTTGTGGAAGATTTGGTACTATTTAACCTAAGCTTTTTGGTACATTTGCTAAAAGCTCTGTGGCTGGTTACGGAACATTCATAGCAGGTAAATTCATAGCAGGGAATTTCATAGCGGAATTTCTAGCCATGGCTATTTCATAGCCACTTTTTATAGCCGAAACGAAACAAAACGATAAAACATCAGCTTCATCTGCTGTCGCTAAACTATCAAAAAATCTAATTTGTTTGTTTGTTAATAATCTCAGAGATCCGAAAAAACACGTTTTAAAAACGATGATAAAAAATACATACTTAACTTTAAATTAACATCAGCTATAAAAAGTAGCTAGGAAATAGCCATTATCGCTATGAAATTAATATCAGCTATAACAGGTGGCTAGGAAATAGCCATTTCCGCTATGAATTTGCCAGATACGGTCTGTGGCAGCCCTGATCCGTCCTTATCTCAGAGACCTACCCAACACAGGCATTGGAATAGCTTCGAATTTAGGAATCGAGAGAGTCTGGAGGCGGAGGCTCAATGCCCAGTCGTCAGACTCCCCCTCTCGGCCACGCTGATGTAGTCCAAAGGAAAGCAGAAAGCGATACGTTTGGCATCAGCGTGGCTGCAGGAGCTGCCGGAAGGATGTCAAATTGAGCATCCAACCAACTTAAGAGTTCTCCACTCCCTGGGTTGGGTAAGCCTCTGAAAAAAAAAGCTAAGATTATCTCCCTTTCTGGCCAAATCTGGCAACCCTGTTTATTACCGATGCTATTCACCCATGTTTGTTTGTTTGTTTGTCTGTTCGTCCATACAATATCTCCAAAAGTTCTCAATGAATTTCAATGATATTTTGTGGGAAAGGTGGGAAATGGACCAAGCTTAGTTTAAAACCCCCGTGAGGATCAAACTCATTAAGGTCTGTGAGACTAGCTTGCTAAACAGTGATCAATAGCAAGGCGAACAAATTCGACACAGAGTTGCCAGATTTGGCCAGAACGGGAGATAATCCGATCCAGGGATGCCACATTTGGTACATTAGTACCAAATCGATACATTTTCTACACTTTCTGGTACCATGTTCGTAAATTTTGGCTTTTCGGATGTAATAACACAGTAATGCCTAAATAACTCACTCTAAGGTAATAATCAAGTATTGAAATGAATCAAGATTCAAAATGATGTCTCTGATGAATAATTATTACAAGCTTTTGTCAAGGTATAGTCTGGGGTCTGTAAACTGATCGTTCAGTTTATAGTGACAATGGCCTTGGTGGGTGGGGGGTATGCGCTCTCTGTGTGCTTTCTAGTTTTTACTTGTTATCTCGAACCGTTCGATTAAAAAATGTTTTGTTATGCAATAGTCGATATGAATCCTTACCATTTCAAGCTTGAAGCACCAAGTATATTTTAAAGAACCGTCAACGTTGTCGCTGTCGTGTTTTGGACACAATATATCACCGAGAACAATGTTCCTTATCTGATGGAATCTCGAGACGGCACCGAATTCAATATAATGACTTCTGGCTGGATGGAACAGTAGAAACTTGTTTTTTTGAGAAATCATTCGTAAAATTTAGCGATGGGTAAACAGTAGCCTCGAGAACATGAAATGACGTAGCAGCAAAATTGTGCGAATGTTTTATTGTGACGAGAAACATTCGAACCGCTTCAAGAGATGCAGCTGTGATGTTCATTGAAGAAAGAGATTCGCCGTGAGATGTCAGGTGTTCGCGTCGGAACCTGTCTAATGGCTTATTAACACAACGTTTCGAATCATTCTGCGGCCTTCTTCAGGTGTAATTGTTGTATAGTTGTGAATGTCCTGGACTTGGATAGAAAGGAAACTCGAAGA
>VCCN01003851.1:2254735-2268197 GCA_006491835.1 Architeuthis dux | reverse complement strand
AAATAAGCCCATGCGTATCTGTATGATACATTTTCGTTAAGATCAAAGACTTGTCAATTTAGCTCAGTCAGTAGGACACTCAGCTAGCGATCACAAGGTCGTGAGTTCAAATCACGGCAGAGGAAAGGGGAGTTTATATATTGGTTTATACCCCTAATTTTGGTGAGGATTGTTCTTGTAGGAAAACAATGAGACTTACTTGGGAACAAAGGCTTCCCTCACTCGGGCCCGTAGGGAAATGATTGCAGTTACTACCTATTTCCAGTTCCACAGTGATTTTTCTACCATTCTACATTCGAAGATCCCTCTTTCTGGTTCTTCTTCACCTCCTCCACAATCCTCTATCTTCTCAATTTCTCCTGCGACCCCTTATCTAGATATGCTCATTTTTAGTGGTGGACAATGAGGTTATCTTTTTATTTTTGTTAGTTGAAGTATTATAAATCATTAGTATTTAAATTATATGACTACTTTTTATTTTTGTTAGATGAAGTATTATAAATCATTAGTATTTAAATTTTTATGACTACTTTTTATTTTTGTTAGATGAAGTATTATAAATCATTAGTATTTAAATTGTTATGACTACTTTTTATTTTTGTTAGATGAAGTATTATAAATCATTAGTATTTAAATTTTTATGACTACTTTTTATTTTTGTTAGATGAAGCAAGTAATTATTATAAATCATTATTATTTAAATTTTTTGACTACTTTTTATTTTTGTTAGATGAAGTATTATAAATCATTATTATTTAAATTTTTATGACTACTTTTTATTTTTGTTAGATGAAGCAAGTAATTATTATAAATCATTATTATTTAAATCTTTATGACTACTTTTTACTTTCATCTCAAATTTTATAAGTTTCTTTTTATCGCAACTTTTGCTCAGGCCGATTACCCTCCGGCAGTGAGCAAATAGCGTTGATCGGAAAATAAAGAATAATCCCCACACCCACTAGCCAGGGGAAGCAACGTTTAGCCCGGTCTGCTTTACCAATTATGCCACCGAGACTTAACAGGGAGCAGAAGATCGAAATAACACCCATAAACCTATCCTTCCTTCCGATCGTTTGTTCACGTTTCTGTTACAATATTTAATATCTCTCTCCGTTTTTTAAAAAGATTTGTTACATGAGGTATTATAAATCATTATTGCGATAAAAGGCAACTAATAAAATGTAAGATGAAGGTAAAAAGTAGTCATAAATATTTAAATAATAATGGGTTTTCTGTTGGAATTTTCCCCCTTCAAGTAAAGGAAGATTTAGCTGAATATTAAATGGATATATTTTATTTTGCATGGCATTTAGATTACGCTTAGCACAAAGGAAAGAATTATTAGCGTGTCAGGAATATTAGACTACTTAATCATTCTTATACGAGAAAAAAAGTATCCAGACATTTAATATTAACGAAAGAATAGCCTACCTAGGGCAATGTCGCCTTAGCCCTCTTCAAAGAACTTCTGGTTACTTGAATCGTAACTCCAGTTCACTATGTGTCATTCACGAACGACTTCCGTCTTGTCTCTCCTGTTCACAACGACTTCAGTCTTGTCTCTCCTGTTCACAATGACTTCAACCTCTGCTTCCAGAATGAAGCTTTACTCAAAATCCGATTTCTCAGTCTACAAAGTCCTCTTTCGGGATCACCATTAGCTACCTCGTCGCGTTCTCCTTAATCTTGTCCACGGTTTGAAATCGCTTTGGGAAAAGTCGCAGGGAGCAAATCTGGACTGTAGGGGTTGGCTGACAGACCTGGGTGATGCGATGTTTTGCTAGAAACTCTACACGGGACGTGAAGAATGGACAGGCTCGATCATTACGAATGCACACACACACACACACAGTACACAAGCTCACTCAACGTGTCACTGCCGACTGAGTAACCCCACATAAGATTATATGTTCATGTATCCGGAGTAAGCTCCCGTCTGGTTGGTCGCCAAGTTGTATCAAGTCTGCGAAACCGGTTCTCGAGATATTAAAAACGGCTGGATACTTTCCGGACAGATCTCGCACCGCTAAAATCCTCGATAGCCACGATACGTTTTCCTATCGATTCTAAATAATTCAAGCGAAGGTTCTGTCGTGCAGAGTTAATAGCCAAGCGGGAGCCTCACGATTTTATCAATTTTCTGGTTACTGATTCTTATCTTATGTTCGTGTAAACGTTACAAACAGAGGGGGGGGGGAGACAAAAACAGTTCCAAATAGTAGAAATAGATACTTCCTCCCAACAGTCAACCGAATAAGATACTCTGTGGAGGTTTTTTTCGATGGTGCTCTTCTGGAAGGAAATCCGCTATCGATCTGTTTGAAGAGGGCATTTGCTAATTAACCCAATCACTTGGTATATCTTAATCAATGAGAGTGGATTCTTCACATTTAGTAGCTACTGACATGAAAATTGGTCCGTTGAAAAGTAAAAAGTACATAAATAAATAACCTGATAATTCTAAAAGTGTTTCTGACAATCAAACTCATTTGTTGGAGAGGTATATGTATTCGGTCGTGTCTTTCCGTACGTCCATCTTTCCGTCTCTCTGTCTGTCCACGCGATAATGTATTCTAATGAAATTCTGTGGAAGTGTCGGCAATGGTGTAAGGAAGGATCGGTTAAATTTTAGGGCGGATCCAGGAATTGAGATATTTTTCCGTTTTTTCCCATACATTTATGTATACGATCATGACTGTCCACGCGATATCTCCAAACGTTCTCAATTAATTCCAATTCCAATTCCAATGCTTTTTGTGGAAGCGTGGGCAATGGGGTAAGGGAGAATTGGTTAAATTTTAGGGCGAATCCAGGAATATTTTTCCGATATCACATAATATCTCCAAAACTTTATGCAGTGTTGCCGACTCAAAAAATATTTTCGCGCTAGTTTGACTGCCAAAAAGCGCTACATTTTTTTAATTGCCAAAAACCACTAAAAAGACGCTAAAAACGGTTGAAAATAGCCGGAAAATGGCCAAAAACCGCCAACATGTTTTAGATGAAAACGCGCTAATTTAGCGCTTTTTGCACTGCCAAAACAAGAAATGCGCTAAATTGGCAACACCAAGTTCATGTCTGTTCGCACGATATCTCGAAAAGTTCTCAATGATCTTTTTTGGGAAGAGTGTGACGGAAGAAATGATTAAATATTTTTGGGCGGATCCATGTACAATTACTTCCCCTGACAATGGCATTGACAAACGTATGCGCTCTCTGAGTGCTTTCTAGTTCTTCTTGTTCACACAACATTTCGGCCGATCCGTTCTACAGCCTACCTTGGGTGTACTATCTGTATGTGAAGAGGGGGGCTCTTTTTTCCCTAGTAGTGTCAAGAAAACAGATTTTTTTTTATATCGGCCGAAACGTTGTGGGAACAATAAAAATAACAAAAAGAAACCGTTCAATTGTCTGAAAAACGCTTTGAATGTTAAAAATGACTCTTCTCGAACATTATTGACAATATAAACTGATGATGTTCGAGAAAAGCCCATTATCTTTTTGTTGTGTAGCGCCCTGGTCCGCAGGGGGAAAATCGTGAACTTGGAGGGACAAGAAGGAATACTCGTAACTTCTTTATAAAAATATGAGAGTGAAGAGTGGGAGAGAGGTAACGAGAGCCGACCTGTTCCCAACAGAGACACCGGTCTTGTGCCTTCCGGCCCTGCTGCTGTCTGTCTCGGCTCTGTGTCCTCTGTTTGTTTCCGTCTCCGAGCTGGCGGTCTGTGTCTTCTTTTATGATGTTTGAACGCCCACGCTTGTGTGTTCAACATCCTGTTTTCGGACACCCACGCATATGCATCTTTCCTAAGGTCCCCGGGGTCACTTCCACTTCCGCCCAGGTGTTGACCCGGAAATGACCTCCTGTGGCAGTATATCATAACACTTTCACGACGTGATGTAAACGGTCTCTTTTAATAGTTTTAGAGTCGGGGTGTTGGCTTCAGATTTGCACCCTATTCCTGTAAAACGGGTCGCCAACATAGTCCGTTCTAAGCACATACGTTTTGCAACCAGTGCACATCAATGTGAGCACAAAAGATTTCAAATTCTGTAGATATCTTACTTCTATATAGATATTTGACTTTTTATTGAAAGTATATTGATTCCCTATGTTGAATTCAAAAGTGCGCGCATACTTTTGTCACAGGGGGAAAAAATTGCACAAGATGAGTTTTTTTTCGTCCACTGACTACTAAAGATTAGAGGAACATTAGTCCCCAACCTTTTTGCACCGCGGACCGGTTTAATATTGACAATATTCTTGCGGACCGGCCGACTAGAAATATAGGTGATAAGTCAACTATAAGTCACGTATAAGTGGCTAAATACACGCAATTTCTTTTCTGAAACGGTTTATGTAATGAAATTAATTTTTATTTTACAAAGAAATGTCGTCAAATCATATCGGTTCGTCGAGGACCGTTAGTACATGCTTTGCGGTTCGGTGCCGGTCCGCGGCCCCGTGGTTGGGAACCACTGCTGTAAAACAAGTGAATTAGAAAAACAGATCAAAAGGCTTCACAGACAAAGCAGCCAGGACAACAGTCGTCCCCACTACGACAGACACCAGTGAAGGCTTTTATGAGTTAAATGAATTCCAAAAGGTCAGAGAAAGAGACGCCAGCCCAAGATTATCTGGCGACGGATAGTGCGGATGCACCACCAACTGGTCAACAAAAGCTGGAATAACATCAGCAGACTGGTTAGGACCGTACACATTTGATCGTCTTGGATGCCTCATTAGACACACGATGAAGGAGCAACTGGGTCCGAGTTGTGATATAACATGATGATAATAAGTATGATAAATACGTGTTGATGCGTAGGTTCGTACGGTTCGTCGGGTGGCAAATCCCAGTCGTGTCGTCTAATGTTTAGGACCAAGGCAGGAACTGTTGAAAAGATGGGGTCAAAACATTAAACACTCGCTTATTTCCACTATTACATTAGGCACAAACATAAGTCTGTCACTAGAGAAGAGTTTCTCAACATTTTTTCCCTATCACTCCATTAGGGTTATTCTTTAAAGCAACCGAACCAAAAAAGAATTATTAATAAAATTAAAATGACATTATACTTACGTTGTTTATTTAATGTGACCCTTGGGTTTGATGCTTTGTTGCTAGATTCTCAATATTTAGATTGATATCCGTGTCTCCTCGTATGTATATACCAGTTATATTTCTTTCTTTTGTCACTATTTTATTGACTGCTTTCAGCCAAATATGAAGTTGGAAATCACAACAGTACTTTAGTCATTGTAGAACATATGTTTGAATAAAGTTGTTCAGTTGTATTTGGCAGCCATGATTCAATCATTCCAGCTCTTTGAAAATTGTATTTCCATTCATCATTGCATTTCAGTTCAATAAGTTCCTCCTTGATGTTTCCACTGACAGATTCTAAATCACAGTTAATAAATTGTATGTTACAATCTATCGCTCACAAGGGGGCGATATTGCCCCCGTTGGGAACGACTGCACTAGAGTGTGTCAACATTCAGGTAGTTATGTCTTTCATTGAGTGAATGACCTTAGTGAATACTATATGTAGATATTTACTTAGTATGTCACAAGATCAATGGGTGGATAGAGGGTGGGAAGATTGTGTAGCACATGTATTTAATTCAAGCCTTTTTCCTAATGTCTTCAGTCTTGCAATGATAATCATTGATTTCATAGATTTATATTACTGTGGCCATTAATCTTTGGGGTATTTCTGATTGCCTCATGGATATTTGCTAGGCATGGTTTAGTCTGGAACAAGGCTAAATAGTTATAAGTAAGGGTGGGAAGATTGTGTTGCGCCAATATCAGCATTCGAGACCCTGGCTTTTACTTGTGCTCAAATACTAATCACTGGCTCTACTGGGAAATACACAACTGCCTCAGCCACTAAATAGGTCTAGTTGTGATGGTTACTCATATGTACTAAGCTTATCTTCGTACGGCACAAGGACAGAGAAATTTCTCGGGAGATATCTCGTCAGCCGCTCCGGCACAATCAAAGCTTTCACTGTCTTGTCATCATCTACGATTTGTCTTGAATCATCATCCAATTCACTATTAGAGTGAGATGAAAGAAAGTTCTAGCGAGATATCTCGTCAGTTGCTTCGAAGTTGTTAAATATATACATATTAGCATAGTACCCGTCAAAAATGACGGGTTTATTTACGTATCAATGAGCACCTATCCAGGATCAGATCACTCAACTAGAGCACCCAATGAGGATCGAATTCACTACACAAAGGAATTGGTCTTCGTGATGGGATTGGTACTCATTGCGTCACAGTAGGCGCCCTAGATATTTATAAATGACTTTACAAAAGAAAGTTAAAGCAGAATTTGATTTGGGAGCCCCCACCGCCTTTGTGGGGCCGTGTGCAGATTCTGATGTGTGCCCCCCAGCACCTCTTGGGGGACCTCTGGCAGCCGCTTAATTCGCTTATGCCTCGGGTCGGCTCAGGCGTGATGGGATTGATACTCATTGCGTCACAGTAGGCGCCCTAGAGATTTATAAATATGACTTTATAAAGGAATCTTCGAGACCAGGTAAAAGCTAGGATTTCGAATGCTGTTTTTCAAGGCGGGCAGACCTTCCACACTTGGTAGATTGGCTTAACAAAATCATCTCATTCTTATTCCCAAGCCTAATCTGGTCTTGTGCCGTACTAAATTAAGGTTAGTATATATCGAAATACATTAAACTCTCGTTGTAACGGCACTCGTTCTAACGGCACTATTTAATGACAGACGCACTCTAAAGGCACGTTTGTTTTTATATTTTCGCCAGCCCTGTCGGCTGGGTCCTAGAATGCGCCGACTGCATCCCCTACAGAGGGGTAAGACCCCCCCCACACACACACACACCTAAACAGGGCCCACCCATTTTTTCAACAAAGTCGCAAGACTCTAATTCTTTTTTTAAAAAAACAAACCTTTTGGAATTTTAAACTGATTTCGGCATTAAATGACCCATCAAGTGTTGATATGCCGCTAAACAAATCAATCAATCATTATATTCTCGCAAAACTATCGTCGGAGATTAGGTTGCAGCAACAGCACATAAAGATTTTAGTACATTATTTTTTACAAATTTGGTTCATTAATTTTATTTGCAGACCTGTAACCCGTACATTGGGCATTAGACTGTGAAAGGGAAATTTAAAAAGTCATTTTTTGTCTTTATTTTTTTGTTTCTTATTATTAATACATTTCGTATAAAATCCACCCGTTATAACGGCAAATTCTTAAATCCCGGAGTGTGCCGTAATAACGGGTGTCTACTGTAGTTGCACAATTCCCACTAGTGTTAGTGTTCGATTCGAGGTAAAAGCTAGAATTCTGAATTCTGCTTTTCTAGGCAGGTCTTCCGTGCTTGAAAGATTGGCGTAACACAATCTTCCAATCCCTATTCGCACAACCAATCTGGCTTTGTGCTACACTAAACTTAGAGATTGTCAATACTTATAAGCAGTGTTGCCAACTCAAAAAATATTTTCGCGCTACTTTGACAGCAAAAAAGCGCTAAATCTTTTTAAATGGCCAAAAATGGCCAAAAAACACCAAAAAAAAGCTAAAATGGTCAAAAATAGTCATAAAATCGCCCAAAACGGCCAAAATGTTTTAGGCGAAAACGCGCTAATTTAGCGCTTTTTGCACTGCCACAACAAGAAACGCGATAAATTGGCAACACTGCTTTTATAAGCTACTGATTTGTTATACTACAAATAAATAATAAAAGCCACAAAACGAACCAAATAAAACAAGCGACAATCCTTCCCAATTGGACATCATAATCGCATGTGCCAACACAGATTATTAATAATGAAAAACTAGAAGCCAGAACTTCTGATGCGCAAATCTAACGTTCTTGGCAACGATACAAAACTGGATGATGGCTGGCTGTTATTTACTTGGACACTTTAATGTCATGATTCCAAATACTTGTATTATTTTTTTCCCTTATGGTCTCGACTTGTGATTCCAAAAAAACCATTACGGGTTCGGTTGTTTTGATCTTTTTTTGATAGGGCTCATATTTCCGTCTCATATTGCAAGCTGAGCTCGACGCGCATGTTTGCAAAATGAACAAGAACGTCCATTTTGTTTTTTGCTTTCAGCATTTTGCATCGTCTCTTAACCAGCTTAAAATCTTCTCCAGAATTGTAGCTTTCAGCCAGTGAATGTAATCTTTAGAGAATGTTACTTTCTTGGTTAATACATTAACTAGCAGGGATACCCGGCGTTGCTCGGGGATAACATAACTTTATATTTGACAACACTGTGAAAAAAGGTTCTTTAATATATTTCTTTACACACAACACAATCTCTGAGGCAAAACGTAGTTTAATTAAAGCTACAAAGAAAACAGACGTGTGTCATTAAATAGTGCATTTCGATATGAATGAATGGCTTGGCTTCGCGAACGGAGATCTGTAAAGGGTTTGCCACAGCAGTAGGACTATAGACGGTCGGGCCTACGACACAAGGTCAGGAAATAAGAATGAGATGATTTTGCTAAGCCAATCTCCCAAGTGTGGAAAGTCTGCCCGCCTAGAAAAACAGCATTCGAAATCCTAGCTTTTACCTGGTCTCGAAGTTTCCTTTATGAAGTCATATTTATAAATCTTTAGAGCGCCTACTGTGGCACAACGGGTACCAATCTCATCACACCTGAGCCCACCCGAGACATAAGCGAACTAAGCGGCTGCTTAGGGCCCCGTGGCTACCAGAGGGCCCTCAAGACGTGCTGGGGGACCTCCAAATCAAATTCTGCTTATGACCCCAAAAAGGCTTGGTCCGGCCCTGCACCGTGGCCTTGTGCCAGAATGAGTTAAGCTTTATAACTAGCTCGGGCATCTGCTAGGTGAAAGACACTCCAACAAAACCTACGACCTAGGGACCTTACTCTCACCTTTCCAGCTCGGTGGACATGGCATACAAACCCTTGGTTTAAAGGGTCGGATTGGCTGTACCTCACCTTAAAACTCCATTGCACAGGCCTTTGGGCTATTTGGGCTTGTAAAGACGTGGGAAGCTCTCCCAGATCTTCGTTCGCGGAGCCATGCCATCATTATCATTTGTATATTAGGTATGTGGAAAAGTTTCCAGAGAGCATTCAGTCTCTTGTTTTCAAAAGCACTGGCAACGTTAGCACACACCTACGGGTTATATAAGGTTATATAAACAGATATTTATAAAAGGAAAAGGTTTAATATCGTTTATCATGGAAGAATCTGTTCTTTATCGAGCAAAACAAAATAATAAAAGAAAAAGTTGGTTTAACGATTTTTTTCTTTTGTTTGAAGAAACAAGGTCTTTTTTATTTGTTCATTTATTTATTTTACACGAGACTTCGGTCAGTTGAGTTACAGAACCTTGATGAAATCTCGTGAGGATAACGCTCAGAAAACGTGAGGTTAGAAAATAAAGAAACGAACAAAATGAGAGAAAAAAAATTCAATCTGATTAAATGTCAAACCGACCATGACTTTGAAAAGAAATAGTGATACTATCAGCGGTGTAGCTGGGGATATGGGAGCCCAGGGGTTTAGGCTCCTTGAGAGCCCCCCCCCCTCTCCAACATTTAGTGCTGTAATTCCCAAACTGACGGCCGCGGACTCCTGAGGGTCCACAAGGGTATTGTTAGAGTCTGTGGATAGATCCTTCAAAAGCCTGGGGTCCGTGAGCTTGTTGAGTAGAAGGACCGTTAAAAGGCCTAGCTAGAGATTTGAGGGCCCAGGGGGAGGGGCTTGGCTCCTTTAGGGCCCCTTCAACATTTAATGAGGTTTGTTTTCCGTGATCTTGTTCAGTGGTATCAAAAGCCTAGCTAGAGATTTGAGGGCCCCGGGGGAGGAGCTTGGCCCCTTTAGGGCCCCTTCAACATTTAGTAAGGTTTGTTTTCCGTGATCTTGTTGAGTGGTTTCAAAAGCCTAGCTAGAGATTTGAGGGTCCGGGGGGAGGAGCTTGGCCCCTTTAGGGCCCCTTCAACATTTAGTGAGGTTTGTTTTCCGTGATCTTGTTGAGTGGTTTCAAAAGCCTAGCTAGAGATTTGAGGGCCCGTGGGGAGGAGCTTGGCTCCTTTAGGGCCCCTTCAATATTTAATGAGGTTTGTTGTCCGTGAATTTGTTGAGTAGTTTCAACATTTAGTGAGGTTTAATGTCAAACGCCAGGACAAAGTCAGAGTTGACTTTACTTCCCTATGTAACAAGAACAAGAACAATCCTCACCAAAAATAGAGGATTGTTACCGATATGTAAACTCTTCAGTTCGCTTCTGTGATTTGAACTCATGACCTAGTGATCGCTAGCCTGGCGTGTTACCACCTGCGATAAACTGATAGTATTATATATCGTCAAAGTTTATAGTAGAATTACGAAAGGACGTAGAAGTAGAAGCAGAGTTTGACGCTGGAGCAGCCAGGCTTGTTATTGTATAATGTTAGTAGAATTCAATAGGTGAACTACTATTCATAAATCATTTGGGGGGCCCGCCTTCATTGGGGGATCGGGAGCGATTTAAAATCACTCCCACGCCTTCCTCAACTATGCACCTTGATGTCATTCTACCTCAGGTGATACTATTCCTCAATATCTAAAAACAACAAAAATATATAAATTTAGATATAAAAGCAACGCTGAGTGGGGCCTTAAATCGGACAATTTTGGATGTCCGATACTTAAAATTTTTAATTTGACATACAGGGCGAAAACGGACAAATCCGAAGTCGGACATATTTTGTCGAAGTGTTGTACTCATGTTTGGGCGGCAACATATTCATATTTTGGGCAACAGAGTTTCAATGCTGTAGCGTTTGGTCATAAATAATACCTGATAATATCTGTTTTGATTGTGTAATGTTCCACTAGAAATAATAAAATCATTCTATGTTTGGTTTAGAAGAACATTAAATTTCTTTCTATAAAATTTATTTTATAGAAAGAAATTTAATTTTCTGCTTTTTTAACACTTAAATTCATATTAAAAAAAAATCGAAATCTTAAATCAAGGGAATAACTTCTGACCAGAGTTCTTTGGGGTACTTTCTGAGAAAATTGGTCTGTAAAAATTCACAAAAAATATATCTCCCTTGCAAAAGTCATTCAAGAGAACAATGATGGGGATCTTAGCAAAACTTAAGATGGAGTTGTATTATTCACTTCAGACATTCATATTTTTGGCAACAGAGTTTCAATGCTGTAGAGTTTGGTCATAAACAATACCTGATAATATCTGTTTTGATCGTGTAATGTTCCACTAGAAATAATAAAATCCTGCTATATTTGGATTGGAAGACTTTCTATAAAATACTGGCAGGGGTGTACTTATTTATGGGCGATACTGTATGTGTATTCACTTGTGTTTGTTGGTGTCTCTTTCCGATTGTCCACACGGTATCTCCAAAAGTTCTCAGTGCATTTCAATAAAATGTTGTGGTAGGACGGAAGAATTGATTAAGTCTTTGGGCGGATCCAGGAATTATTTCCGGTTGATTTGAGATATATTTTTTCATGTCTTTCATATATTTATATGTACTTACTCATATTTTTCTGTTTGTTCACACAATATCCCCAAAGGTTCTCAATGAATTTCAATGACATTTTGTGGAAGGGTGGGCCATGGGCGAAGAAAGAATCGATTCAATTTTGTGGCGGTTCCAGGATATTTTTTTTTTCGATTGAGAGGTATTTTTTCAGGGTAGCGGAAGATTTACCGACAATGATTCACCGACAACAATTTACCGACATTTATCCAGATGTACAATTCATCGATATATATCATTTACCGAGATCTTTGAAATTACAAAAAGGTTAGGAATTAAAAAGAAATTACTGGAACGAAAATATATTAAATTACCGCTTGCGTTTAGATTGGTTAAGAAATTAACATACGGTTTTGAGAGGTGGTCCATTGATCAGTGTTTAGAGACAATGGTGTGCTGACAGAAGGTGTGCGCTCTCTGAGTGCTTGCTAGTTACTGTAATTGTTATCACCATTAGTCTTTGTTTCATTTCCAGATTTTTTTTGATTTTTCAGAAAAAAATATTTTCGGTCGATTTCTTTGAAAGCAATTAGGGTGAAATCGATTTCTCTCTGATCATTTTAACAAAAGGCCGTCTTGTTAATATTGATCTTCATCCGCAAACCATTATAAACCTGTTTTATAGATGGCAAACGTACTACCCGTACCTTATTGGTAGGATGGATGAGACACAGGGGGAGATACCCCAGATTTATTGTTTGGGTGGATGAGAGACAGGGGGAGATACCCCAGATTTATTGTTTGGGTGGATGAGAGACAGGGGCAGAGTAAACTATTTCGGTAGTCTCTACTTGAGCTTGGCCAAATTTCGGTTACCACGATTGTAAATGGCTATAAAATGGCTATAAAATGGCTATAAAATGGCTATAAAATGGCTACCTCGATTGTAAATTGTACAGTTCCACACACTCGCCCACTCGATGTTAAAAACGGCGCGCGTCGTGCGCCGTTTTTAACATCGAGTGAGTGAGTGTGTTGAAAATTCGTGAAAGAAAAACAGAAGTTAATACATAAATTATATTGGATAATCCACACACTTACTCACTCGATGCATCCACACACTCCACACGCTCACTCGATGTTAAAAACGGCGCACAACTTGTGTGTCATTTTTAACTTCGAGTGAGCGAGCGTGGATAATTTTACAATATACATTCGGGGTAGCAATTTCATAGCCACTTATAGTTAGGGTATCCATTTTATAGCCATTTATGATCGGGGTAGCCATTTTATAGCCATTTATAATCGGGGTAGCAATTTCATAGCCACTTAAATTGGGGTATCCATTTTATAGCCATTTATAATCGTGGTAGCCATTTTATAGCCATTTATAGTCGGGGTAGCCATTTTATAGCCATTTTAATCGGAGTAGCCATTTTATAGCCATTTATAATCGAGGTAGCCATTTTATAGGTATTTTTACAATCGGGGTAGGCATGTTATAGCTATTTATAATCGGGATAGCCATTTTATAGCCATTTTATAGCCATTTATAGTCGGGATAGACATTTTATAGCCTTTTTAATAGGTGTAGCCATTTTATAGCCATTTATAATCGGGGTAGCCATTTTATAGCCATTTACAATCGAAGTAGCCATTTCATAACCAACCAAAATGTGTCCTCGTAGAAGTGGAGGGATTAGCAATATTTCTTTGTCGGAAAGAGAATGATTCCCATTCTAACAGACAATCGATTTCCTGGAGGTTTTCATTTATTGATCGATTCAAAAGAAATCAATTTTACTTATATTCTTGTTTATCCTTTTAGTTTTTTTACTTTCTAACTTTCTAATTTTTGCACTCAGACTAATGAGACCGTTTTCGCCCTCAAATTGTGTAATAAGACATACATGCAATATAAAGTCTAGAAAGCTTTGTAGCTTTAAACACTAAAGATAAGGCCGAAAAAAA
>VCCN01003851.1:2233334-2245484 GCA_006491835.1 Architeuthis dux | reverse complement strand
GCGAGATAGAAAAATCTGGAATGGCTGACCATATGTGGAGGGAGAAAAGCGACCACTTTCCTCTCTGGGATGAAGTTCAGATTATTGACAGGGAACGCTGTTGGAAACAGAAAAATCAAAGAGGCAGCACACATCAACATGTCGACTGAATGCATTAGTCAGACAAGTGCGGAGTTCAACCCAGGACCGGCACCGTGGGGGCTGACCCCTCCTGGAAATCACTTGTCCCCCCCCCTCCGGTGAATGTAATATGAATAATCTTTGTGCTAATTTTTACAACCATTTTTGCCATAAACCAGCGCTTGAAATTGTTTCACCTTCTTTCTTCATACATTTGGCCATTTTTTGTTTTGACGGAGCAAAATGGCCAAAAACACGCCAAAAGATGGCCAAAAAGAATGTCTGCTTAAACATTTCGGCGTGTTTCTGACCATTTTTAGTATCTTTTTTGAAAGATTTAGCGCTATTTTAGCAACACTGAGCACTTCTACTCACGGCACCCCCGGAGTTAATGGATGGACCCCCCTACTCGCTGTACCCTGGCGACGGGCATGGTTCAACCCAATGTGGCTTTCGCTACTCATCAGGAACAAGGTATCGAAATCCAAACCTGACATGGCAAGGGTAAAAGAAACACCCGAATCCTACGTACAAAGGTATTACTAGGGCGTGGGAAGACCTTTCAAAAGCCTGAGGTCCGTGAGCTTGTTGATTAGGCAGACCTTTTAAAAGTCTGGGGTCCATATAAAAATTCATTTAAATAAACGGGGTCCTTGGTAATGAAAAGGTTGGAAACCACTGATTAAGTGAGATTCGTTATTGTATAACGTTAGTAGTACTGCTGTAGGTGAACTACTATTAATAATGCTACACCCCTCCTCAGCTACGCCCCTGCTCGTTTTTAACCAATCAAAACCTGATTCTTACTTGACTTATATTCGATACATTTCCTCGAAGCTAAATTGGTCGCTTTATTTGCTCTTTTCATGTCGTCTGCTTTTAAATTGAAACTCATACAAAATGTAAAATACTAAAATATTACTTTCTGTTTGGGGAAGTAATAGTCGCTGTTTACGTCTAAAATCAATACCACCGTCTACCCCCAGATCTTGAAGCAGTGACGTTTTGTTTTTTTATTGGATATTATTATGGCGACTTCACAACTGCCGCATATCACAAGGTTCTGAGTTTCAGGTTTTAACAGAAAAAGAAAAAAAAAGAATGAATAAAACTTAATTTGTTGCAGGGTACAATCGAAAGATTAATTGGAAATACACAAAAAAAAGCTGAACAGAATAATGAAAGTGCATCGCAGATTTTAAACCGAGGAAAATTGGGTCGGCCAGGTTGGACAACAAAATGACAACAGCTAAACTAGAAAAGCTACTGACTGATCGCAGTTACGAGGTGAAAAGGAACCTTTAGACATGCAAGGTGAGGTCGGTTGGGTGTATTACGAGTAAATACGATATATCAGGTAGTGCCGATGGCCGATCGGTTAGCTGCGCGGAAAATGGACAAGGCGAGTCGGGTTCAAACTTCAACTGAGTATTGGCACTAATGCCCTTTGGAAAGGCATGAATCTGTGCCCTCTCCCACACAACTATAGGTGAAATAGCGTATGGTGAATTGAGTGACGCCACTTCGGGTTTGTCATCTCTAAGTCTATTAAGAAAATCGCAAACCTCAAAGAACTAGCCGAAGCAGAGAAACTAGTGGTATGTGAAGCCCAGACAGGTAGCCAGCGTAAGGGCACCACCTTATTTTATTTTTTACTATATGATCAGTAAGAAGTCCTTCTTGTAATATTGGACTGAAGCACGCAAAAAATTAAGAAAATTGTATAATTTTCATACCTTAAACATTTTTGAGGGCTATACATCTTAACAATCGTCTTGTCACTGACATGCCATCATGCTTGACGGAGAGGAGATTGGGTCGGTGATAACTTGAGGAAACTACTCTCCCATAACTACCTTATCTTTCTAGAAGCAATAACTAGCTGTTACCACTATTGTCAACCTTTACAGGAACCTAGCAGTCTTTGTGTGCTTATTAGTTCCGTAAAATATTTTAGTCATTTCGAATTCTAATTTTAAGGAGATCTCAGTTGAAATTGTCTTTGTTTTGTGAACGATTACTGTGTGTTTCAAGATTGAACAGCAGTTGTTTTGAGACCCAGAATATCGACAAAGAATTCAACGAGAAACAACTTCCTTTCTGTTGTGTTCAGAGATATTTTGTTAATGGAATCTGGGAGACGAACTTAGGTACAGGTTTCTCCCCCGATATCCGAGAGTAGAGCGTTCCAACAAAAAAAAACTTTCGTAATTCGAAATGGCGTAAAGCGAAAAGCAATTAACGTTAATTTATATGGGGAAATCTTTTTAGCGTTTCCAGAGCCCCTGCACAAATCGTGATGACGGCATTTTAGGCTGAGTCGTCGGAGGTAGGCGTGGTTGGAGACACAGGAGACTGGGGTGTGGGAGAGAGAGAGGAGAAGAGGGTGCGCGCTGGCTCTATAACGGCTCACTGCAAACACTAGTTGTTTTAATTGAACGAATTCAACGAGAAACATTTCCTTTCTATTCAGAGACATTTTGCTAATGGTGTCTGAGAGACGAACTTAGGTACAGGTTTCCTTCGCTATCCGACAGTAGAGCGTTCCGATAAAAAAAACGTTTGTATTCCGAAATGGCGTAAAGCGAAGAATTAATTATCGTTAATGTATATGGCGAAATTCTTTGAGCGTTTCCAGACCCCATCCAAAAATGGTGATAATGGTTAGGCATCGGAGGTAGGGGTGGTTGGAGATATATGAGACTGGGGTGTGGGAGAGAGGGGGAAGGGTGCACGCTGCCTCTATAAAGGCCCGCTGCAAACACTAGTTGTTTTAATTGAGACTCGGAAACCCGACAAAGACTCCAACGAGAAACACTTCCTTTCTATTCAGAAACATTTCGCTAATGGAGTCTGATAAACGAACAGGTGTTTCTGTCCGGCTTTTCTTTGTCTGATCGTAGATACGTCTTACTTACATTGTCCAGCGGTCTATATCAGGCTTTGGGGTGCTTGTTAGTCCCTAGATTGCATTACTCTCACCAAATCTTTGATCATTGGCAAAAGACCAACTCTGTAAATTCTCGCAAGAAGATGTTTTCGTAGTTCGTTTTTGCATTTCTGAATAGAGATTTCGGTAATCTTTGCTTTGAAAAAGTCCAGCTCTAAATTCCTAGTCTTTTAGGTTTTTACGGGATGGAGACACTAGCCCCACGCCCAACCCTCCTCTTTTATCAGCTATGGCAACTGTCAAGCTATGTTTTTTTTTCTGTCAGAGTAACCTTCTCTTAGATGGACTACCCTAAAATTGCTCCAACTGCCCTACTATTTACCCATAGTTGAATAGAAGTTGATTCATGCCTTTCCCAAGGGGCATTATTACGAAGTGACCGTAAACAACCCCAGCCGAAACTCGAACTTGGTGAGCCGATTCCGTTTTCCGTGCCGGTAACCGTTACGCACCTCCAGGGATTGCTTTAACTCTTAAATTCATATAGAAAATTTAAATTTAAATTGTCATGTTAAATAACCACTGATTAAAGTTATCTCCCTTTGACTTTTAGATAATTCTTTTTTTAATTTTCGATTTTATTCATAGAAGAACTCCATTACTTTTTTATCCTATTCACAGAAGAGTTCCACTGTCAATAGGAGCGGTTTCCAGCGGTTCAGGAATTTATCTGAGTTAATCTCAGCCAATCTTTGACGGTTGGCAAACATTCAAAATTCCTGCAAGAAGAGATCTTCGTAGTTCGTTATTGCAATCCTGAAGCCTAGGGATTATTGTCAATCCATCATTGTCACCATTTATTATTGCCCTGGATTAATCCACTAATCTTCATCCGAAGACAATTTAACCACTCCACAAAAATCACCGGTTCCAAAAATAGTCAGTTTTTAAAATAACCGGTTTTCTGGTATTTCAATTTATTTATTTAACCACACCCCAAAAATCAAAAGAAAAGGCAACCGAGCGACCAACTACTACAAAACCACTGGTTTCAAAAATAGCTAGTTTTTAAAATAGCCGGTTTTCTGATAATTCCGGTTTTCTGGTAATACCGGTTTTCTGGTAATTCCGGTTTTCTGGTATTTCAATTCATTTATTTAACCACACCACAAAAATCAAAAGAAAGAGCAACCGAGCGGCGAACCACTAAAAAACCACCGGTTTCAAAAATAGCCAGTTTTTAAAATAGCCGGTTTTCTGGTATTTCCGGTTTTCCGGTATTTGGTTCATTTTTGGTTCCTGGAAGCCGGATAAATTCTCCAGTACTGTATATCATTAAGAAGGCAAAAGGCCTTCGTCCAATATTGGACTGAATCACGCGAAATACTTGGGTATTTTTGTCCAATTTGCCTTTGTCTGATCGTAGATACACGTTACTTACAGTGTTCAGCGGTCTGTATCAGGCTTTCTTTTAGGTGCGTGTGTGTGTGTGGGCGCAGGTTAATCCCTAGATTGCATTAATCTCACCAAATCTTTGACCGTTGGCAAAAGTCCAACTCTGTAAATTCCGGAAAGAAGATGTCATCGTAGTTCGTTATTGCAGTCCTAAATCCTGGAGCTTTATTGTCGATATATCATTGTCTCCATGTATTATTGCCTTGGATTGCAATCTTATTTGGTTTGGTACATCAAACATCGTCAAAGGCAATTATTTTTTCCATTTCGAAATGCCACTATTAATCTTTTAGGAGGTGTGGCTGCAGTGCTGGATCTGCTATGCAGCAAACGTAGCATATGATACGGGCCTCGCATTTTCAGTCTGATTGTCTTTCCAGAGAGATTTTGTCAGCTTTAAGTAAACGAATTTCCATCCGTCGTTTGATTGTAACCAGGGACGGATTAACTATGGAGAAAATGCTACGTGCCCCGCAATATCAAGCGCCCCGCTCTGAATGCTTGCATGTTATCAAGTTAGTACCAGCGAGACATTGTCTGGAGGCAGAGGTCCAATACCAGCGAGGTATTGTCTGGGGGGCGAGGTCCAATACCAGCGAGGTATTGTCTGGAGGCAGAGGTCCAATACCAGCGAGGCGTTGTCTGGAGGCAGAGGTCCAATACCAGCCTCTTGAAGCAGGCTCGCCTCAAGAGGCTGGTATTGAACCTCTGCATGCAGACAAGGTCTGTGTTAAGATAAAGATTGTATTATCTCCCATACTAGCTAAATCTAGCAACCCTGGTTCATGCCTCTCGTATGCTCAAAGGATTTGTAAAGATTTTTGTGGCGACGAAGTTGAAATGGACTGGCCCGAGGAAATGACCTGCTTGAGGTACGGCAGGCAAAAGCCGAGTGATACGGGTCGCCGACATATATAGACTAAGTAGTGATTCGATGACCCGTATGTTGAGCGCTAGCAACTCGGATGTCGCGAGTTTCCAGTGATAAAAGAGGAGACGGTGAGGGCTCGAGCAGTTTTGTGCTTGGCTCGCCACCTGAAGCCACGTTGGATTTGCGTTTGGGACTTATACTATGGATTGCGTTATATAGAGTTCGTGATAGCTTACCGGTGATAAGCTAGGAAGTGTCCCTTGAAGGAATCCTTCTGGTACTGTAACATTGAGGTGCCGTTGGACTCATTGCATCGAAGCTGTGTCGGTGTTTTCCCCCTCTCCATTTCTACTACAATTTTGTCAATTGCTTTAAGAATAAGTCATAATGAAATGGATTCAAAGATTTGAAAGCTGTGTAAGTTTTACGTTCTGACAGAAAATATCAACGGTAATTGGTAGCAGTGTATCTTTTGTTTGAAATCTTCTTGGTAGACGCCCAGCTTTACCGCCTGCTGCTCCCGAACTAAGCATAGAGGAATTGAATGCAGAAGATGGATTGAATAAGTTAATTACCAAGTTAGATTATTTATTTTTGAAAGATGAAAATCAGCGACAATATATGGTGTTATGACTTGGGCTTTGAAAGAAGTCACAAAGTAAAACAAGATATATAAAAGACAACCTATCTTTTTTTTCTATGTGGAAACACAAGGTGACCAGTCAATTCTTTCAGTTTATCTGTTTCTTCTTAAGTATTAGCATTAGTTAGTGGCTTTAGTACTGGTTAGTAGTTGAGACGATAGGGAGGAAAAATAGAATAGAGTGTGGTCAGCATTTAGAAGATCTAGCTGATCTTTAGATATGGCCTGATTTAGGAGACGCCAAATAGATGCGACCAGTCTTGTCCATGATTTGACTCTGACTGGTGATTTTAATTAAAGGCGCGGCAAATCCTAGATGCTGAGGTTCGCGCCAAGGTCAACTGTCTAGACAAGCAGGTAGTGCTTCTAAAAATAGCACAAGCCAACTCCTGTTGTCCAGAGGTTATAGCATATGGCACACTCTGAATTTGAAAAATAGGAACGACCAGTTGAATTGAACATCGACACCTATATAAATGACCACGGACGCTTATATAATACGGTTCAAACTTACGAAATTGTGCTACCTGATCCAGTACTAGCATACGTACTTCTAGAAAATGCTAACCTGACCCGACAGAAAGCAGAACTCATTCGAGCAACAATACGCAAGCTAGAACATAAAGAAATGAAAACCGAACTGAGAAAACTCTAAGACATTACCTTGTCAGGATCTTCAAAGCGAACGCCAAACATCAAAGACGAACCTTCAGACGTATTGTTTAATAGAGGCGGTCGAGGTCGAGTTTATGATTCTAGGCGAGGTCGGGATGGGCGTGGAGGTCGTGGTGTTAACAGGGAGAATCGACCAGAGAAATATCCTATGCATTCGAAGAATCCGGTAGTTACGGAAGGTAGAACAACAAAGGGCTTCATATGCAAATCAGTTCTTCACAAGATGGAGAAGAAGATGTTTTATTTAGTAAAGTTTATTCTATGAAGAAGTAAATATCATATTCTTTTTATTAAATTTGAATAGTTTTTACCTTCATCGTAATTTTAGTTGTTCTTATACAACTAAAATTAGGATGAAGGTAAAAACTAGTCAAATTTAATAAAACGTGGGGTCTTACAATACTTCATCCAATAATAATAAAGATTAATAAATATCATATTCAAATGGTTCTTGAAAAAAGTGGTGTGTTACAATACTTCATCCAATAATAAGTGGCCCGTATTAATAAGTTGTATAAAAACAACTAAGATTAGGATGAAGGTAAAAACTAGTCAAATTTAATAAAAAGTCGTGTGTTACAATACTTCATCCAATAATAATAAATATTGATTTATAATTTTTGTACATATGGTCAAACCCTAACCAAGTTTAACCTATATCCTGGTTGCTACCATTCGCCTCCCAAAACCTTGTCTTTGTATCTCTCAATCACTCTAATGGGAAACGAACACACATACAAACAATCGGTGTGCATGCCACCGTTTCACACACTGTGATCCGATGACCACTTATTGTCTGCATTTCTTTCTTTTATTCTTACAATATGGAGAGACAGTAAGTTTACACCTAACCTGCCACTAAGTACCCCTTGTAAAGCTGCACCTATGCTATAATACTCCAGTTCCCTAATTCAGTCTTCGGCTAAGCAGTGATATCACAATCAATAATAATAATTGTAAATCAATCTTTATTATTATTGGATAAAGTATTGTAACATACCACTTTAATATTAAATTTGGCTAGTTCCGATTGCGCTGTTATTCGTTGTCATAGAAACAGTGGCCCAAATTAATAAGTTGTATAAAAACAACTAAAATTAGGATGAAGGTAAAAACTAGTAAAATTTAAGAAAAAGTGGTTTGTTACAATACTTCATCCAATAATAATAAAAAAATTGATTTATAAAAAAGACTACTAGGTCTCGTATGTAAAAACAACATAAATATGGCGCAGAGAGTCGGTTGCAAGGAGTGTGTTTATAAGTGTGAACCAGCTTCTGCTAATCCATGAAGTCTTTGTGGCCGATTGGTAAAAGCAGGTAGTCTCCCTCTGGCGATGAGGGTGTGAGTTTGATTCTCACCAAAGGCTTACTCTTTATTTCTGATTGCGCTGTTATTCATTGCCATAGAAACGGTGGCCCGAATTAATAAGTTGTATGAAAAGAATTAAAATTAGGATGAAGGTAAAAACTAGTCCAATTTAATAAAAAGTGGTGTGTTGCAATACTTCATCCAATAATAATAAAAACTGATTTATAAAGGTTGTATAAAAACAACTAAGATTAGGATGAAGGTAAAAACTAGTCCAATTTAATAAAAAGTGGTGTGTTACAATACTTCATCCAATAATAATAAAGATTGATAAATATCATATTCAAATGGTTCTTCGGACGATTGAGCTCCTTCTTGTTGCATGTGTTGTTTTATAGTTTTAAGAAGAGTCATTAATATTCAAATGGTTCATCGGACGATTGAACTCCTTCTTGTTGTTTGCGTTGTTTCTGTGTCGTGTTTACAACACAAACAACAAGGAGTTCAATCGTCCGAAGAACAATTTGAATATTAATGACCCTTCTCAAAACAATATCATATTGTTTGCCAAAGGCGTTAGCATAGAATATCACGGACAATTACTAGGAGAAACGATTGGATGTGACCTGTTGGATTCCGGTTGTTCGAAAACCGTGTGCTCCGAGCAGTGGCTCAACACATTTGTACATTGCCCGCTAATTATTGGGGATCGACTTTGCACTGACAGCGCCGCTCCATCTGAGGAGGACTGGTTCACCAGTTTTGGAATTCCCAAGGATGAATGGTGGGGCATTTACGGCGCAACACCTCCGGATCCATTGTCATCCGAATCCTCTTTTGGCCCCGGGTCCTAGAAAAGCAGTGCCGGTAGATGAACCATGTGTAGGAATCCCCCGTCCGATCGTTTTTGTGCTGTAACCTCCTGGGATGCCGGTATGAGACTGACAGTTGCTACACCTTGTCCAAGGGGGACCTGGAACTGTGCAAGACAGGGGCATTTAGTCCCCTGAAGTATTTTTATATACTCGCATACCTAATACCAGAAAATAGCAACAGTAACTAATAGCAGCTTCTCTTTCGTTAAAAATAAACTGGCTATGTGATAACTACAGCTTATAGACAGAACTTGGATCATTTTAGCGCATAATAACAACACAAAAGCAGACGCCTGTCTCAAACCGGTATTAGTTTCACAGGGTATTGCCAATAATTTACACCGCCCTCAATATAACTCCATTATTTTATTTACAATAATAATCAGTAAAATGAGAAAGAATGCTCTCAGTGGGATTTGTGGTTTTATCTTTGATAATAATGGACAGTTTACGTTCGTTAATCTATATAATACTAAAAGTCCGATTCTGTTTATCTGTAATCTCTAAGTAGCCGAAATGGTGCATTGTAGCCAGTTGTATTGAATTAAGCTACTCCTAAAATGCGCTACTTGAAGAACATACTTTAGCCAGCTTTAAATAAAAAATCAAAACCTTCTTGTTTCGAGACTTTAATAATTATATGAAATCAGTAAATAAATACACTTCGTAACTGTAGCTCCTGCTCTGTGTTTTGTTAAAACTTTACTATTCTTTAATAGGCCTTATATTTTTTACTGCAATTGATTGCACATGTTTTCAATCGTTTTGTATCTCCAACTATCCCCACTGGCGGGGTAGGTTGGTACACTTTTCCCCGAATGTTTAAATGATAATATTATAAACCGAATTTTTCAGATTTAAACAACCCACCCAAAGGAAGTCTCTTTTCCATAGTAACGTTTAGTTATATTTGTGTTTTAATGAATTAATTCCATAGGAAGTCACAGCCATCTAAGTGGAAAATGTACCAACTAACCCCGGTCACCCCTATATAAAATATACCATATACCCTCCTTATTATCTAACATTAGTTTGAAGCAAAAATAAAGCATTAACATTTATTTGTACCGAATATTTTGATAGCTAGGCACTTGTTGCCACTTTACTCCCATCCAGAGATCAGAAAGACAAAGAATAAAACAATAATCTATTATTCATACTGCTCTCTTAATATAACTCCGCTGTAGTATCGATAATAATAGCCCATAAAATGAGAACTCGTTGCGCAATGATACCAGCGTTAAGTAAACTGCCGGAAATGGCCACTGGTCAGCGTCAGCGTATTTCTATTGTCCTTCATCGCACGGTTGCCAGATGTCTTTTGCTGCACAAGACCAAATTTGTATGGTCTTGGGACCAAAATAAGTAGCCGCAGTACCAAAATAATCACATAACGTGAAAAAATGGATTAAAAACATATATTTTTTATCAGTTGTTCATGTATATTTATGTGGTATCATATCATTCGTGTCTAAGGGATTGCTATCTTTTGTAAATATTTCTCAGAACCAAATCTTTATTTTCGGAAACAAATAGTTTTGTTCAGTACCAAATTTGATCAGTTTTTGTCTTGAAAAATACGAAATGGCAACCCTGCTTTCATGGGCATCCGCTGCCACTTTTCCAGGGGGGGAGGTATATTCGAAATATATCTTAGTGGTAACCTTGTTACCAGCAAATAATAATTCAATCTTTGTATATGGGTACATGAAGTTAGGGTTACATAAAACAATTGTACTGCACCATTATCCTTTATTAAATATACGGTTCCAACTTTCACTACCCACCCCCTCGGTGATAAGGCCTGATCCGGGGGTGGGGGCATATGTTCCTCCCTTCCCCCAGTGGACGACCTTGCCTGTTTCAGCGTCGGTTTTGCTTCTACCTTCTGTATAGACAAAAAGAATTTCCACAATCCTATAATACAAATTAGACCCGCACATATTCCACAATAATATAATACAAATTAGACCCGCACATGTTCCACAATCCTATAGTACAAATTAGAGCCGAACATATTCCACAATCATATAATACAAATGAGACCCGCACATATTCCACAATCATATAATACAAATTAGACCCGCACATATTCCACGCTGTATATTTACAATTTGAAATTAGAACATAATATAATTCGCGCGCCTATCGTAGTGGAACCGATTAACAAGCTCCCCACGCAACCGAATTAGCTAGTGTAGTGAGTTCGATCCTCACTGGATGCCCAACTACTGCGACTTTATGTCAAAATAATTTAAGCTTAGTAAATATCTATGTACTGGGCTCTTTTCGTGGAGCCATGATAAGCCACAACTTATCTTTCAGGCCGTTGCCAGTGAATTAGATTCTCACCAAGTGGTCACTACTTTGGTTTTGTACACGGCTGACATAGGGTGGCCATTTCCAAATTTCTAAAAAAGGAGGACATTCCAGACCAGCGGTTCCCAATCTGGGGGGCGGTCCACAAAGGTATTACTGGGGGTCCGTGAGCTTGTTGAGTGGACAGACCTTTCAAAAGCGGCAACTACATATAATACAAATACATTAGCGGTTGTTTTTCTGTTCCCACCTTTCAAAAAGTATACCTGAAGTAATTTACATAAAGATATTTTGTACAGTTTTGAGAAGGGTCATTAATATTCAAATGGTTCTTTTCTATAGTTTTGAGAAGGGTCATTAATATTCAAATGGTTCTTCGGACGATTGAACCCCTTCTTGTTGTTTGTGTTGTAAACACGACGTTTCTGCCGAATCCATTCTTCGGCCTTCTTCAGGTGTAAAATCCGAGTGTGAATGGGTTAAACTTCTGTTTCTACGGCCCACTGTCCTAATCTGGCCCGCGACCTCATTTCATCTGGCCCCACCGTCTTCATTGAACATGTGACGTTGCATACAAAAATTCCTTGTTTATTTTATCTATATTTGGTTAGCAAACAAAATTCAATATAAAAAAATAGATTAAAAGTCTCATTTTTGCATCGGCCTCGAACGAATCAATGTTTTATAGCTAAACAAATATTTTAACACTACGCAAGCTGGTTCCATAGCCTTTTACGATCATTGATTATTTTTTTTATTCGTCTCGGCCAGCAAGACATAAACACATATTTCTAATCCGGCCCGCCATCAAAAAGGTTTGCCGACCCCTGACTACTACTTATATATGTTGTTCGATCTTCGCTGAGTGCTCTATTACTGTAGTCTTGTGCCAGACTAGTCTAAGCTTAGTAAATAACAATTAGAGAGGAGTAAAGGTTAACAAGCTTGTGTCTCGGGCTACTGTTGAATACCCCTTTACACTGTTCGGCCG
>VCCN01003851.1:2154504-2166196 GCA_006491835.1 Architeuthis dux | reverse complement strand
AAAATAGGGGAGTAAACTGACATATAAAATCAGCATTGCACTCGTGACCAGGTGATTTCTAGCCTGGTGTGTTACCACCTGTGCTAAACTGTCAAATCTTAGATACCTCCAAAATGTATAGTAGAATTACGCAAGGAAGTAGAAGTAGGAGCAGAGTTTGACTCCGGAGCAGACAGTTTCTTTTCTATTTGTAGGTAAATCATATATATATGTATATATTGTTTTCTTTTCTTTTTTGACAGAAATGAATCGAAAGAAATTCTAGTCAAATATGTCGCCCGTTTTAATGGCACTGGATTCTATTTACCGCTTTCAACTGAAGAAATGGTGCTGAAGCCTTTATCTAATTATTCTGCTGAAACCTTTTACGCCCCAGACAAACCCATTGAACAAAAATTGCCCATTGTATCCAAGGTAAGTTCAATCATTGTGTTGTTTTCTACGATCAAATCTTAATCGAAAAATGTTGCGTTCTCGATGGTACTTCTTGTGTTGTGCAGTCAAGTTGTTGATGCTGTAGTAAGGTGGGGGTCTGGAACTAGAGATGATTATTATACCACCCAAGTCACGAATGGCCGGTGGTGCCGACGATATCAGTTCCGCACAAAGAAGTCTGGAGGTACTGCGGAGTCAGTGGATAGCCAGAAGATATCTTCTGAGAGACAAAAAATGTCGTGTTCGTCGAAAAGTTTCAATGAGTAACTTCTGGGGTTATAAATACGGTCGAGAAGAGGAGTGCGAATAGAAACGTTGTGCACTCTTCCTGGTTTTAATTTCCAATAGCTCTACTAGGATAGAAATGTGAATTAGTGACGTAACGGAATATCAATCCTGTCGGATATCCGGCACCGGATTCACAAAAATCGGATATCCGAATCCGTTAGATTCCACATGGCTAAAATTTGAAACATGTGGCAGGGATATATTTTTGTGAATCCGGCGCCGCATATCCGGCCGGATTGATATTCCGGTACATCACTAATGTGAATACGATGTATAAAAAAAATATCGCAACTCTTGTTTTGTATTTTTTTAATTTCAACCGGGAACTCCTTATATCAAACCATAAATAAGTGCATGGACGAAAAGTGCTCTTGTAGGGAGAGAAAAGCGTGTCAGTCTGTTCGCGTGTGTGTGTGTGCGCACGCGCGTGCGACCACTACACGGTCGCTTTCTTGCGTGCATGAAGCTTGCCATGGAAGCAATGGTAACCGACCATTACTACTGTAGTGAGTTTGATCCACTCTTGGTGCTCGGCAGTTGTGGCCTTGTATCAAACTAAGTTCAGCTTAGTAAATATCAGTATACCTCGCCGTGGACCAATGGTTAGCTATCTAGTCTAGCTAGACGTTATTATTGGTTTGAGTTTGATCCTCACCAGGTGGTCCACTTTTGAGGCCTTGTGGTGACTGCTTAAAAAAATAATAGAGTTTTTTCTCTTCAATCACCATTTCTTCAATGATGACGTGACAAAGATTTCTATTGCACTGTGAATTATTTTTATTTGTATATGACTTATGTTGGTATTTATACGAGATATTGTTGCGTTACCGCGTTATTGCGTTTGCCAGATCGAACAGTGTCAAGTCTTCTGAAGGCAACTTCTGGGGGTGCAGATACAGCGGAGAAAAAGGACGGTAGACGAAAATACAAGTTGTTAAACCGCGGATGTAACTCGTCTTATACACCCCCTGGAACAACACGGCAACGATGTATAGACAAATATCTCTGGTTTATTCTTTGTGGAGAGAGAGACAGACAGACAGACTGACAGACAGAGACAGAAGTGAGAGGGAGACAGAAGTGAGAGGGGGGAGAGAGAGGGGGTCGTTATTTTTTAAAACACGAAACGGTGCTGGTATGTGGATGACAAGCTTTCCCCTGGGTGGATGTGTCCCTGTCACGCTCCGTATCTCATCTCCATATCTCTTTTACTCTCTATGGGTTGGTTTGCCCAAATAAATAGCATCCACTTTTTCTTTGTCCTGTCAGTCTTAATTTAGTCTTCTTCCCATTCACCAGAGGCCGCGACAGACTCCAGCACTATTGTATATCAAGGCACACAATATTCTGAATGTTCTTTCTTTTCTATTTTGCAGCGTATTTCTCGTTTGGTGGTAATAATCATCGGTTCCTGTGCGCTGTTTGTCATTTTCACTTTACTCATGCTGGGAATCTATTTCCTGTGTCAAATTAAGTGAGTCAATTTTATTTCCATCTTTCCTTCTGTGACTACATTTTAACACGTTGTATCTCATCAATACTTTAATATACTAAGAAAAGCAATAAAAAACAATTTTTGTAACGGTTTAGAACATTAAATTGCAAGTGGAACAAAAGAGTTACACACCTTCAATATAATGACTCATTTCTTTCAGATATAGCCCTAATAACCAATGTTTGTAAAGAAAGTTAAGGGCATGAAATGTCAAGCTAATTGAATTAGTTACCTCCCTTAGATCTCATGATTTAATTATTTCAGATATAGCCCTAATAACCAATTTTTGTAATGAATGCTTCGGACATGACATTCCAAGCTAATTGAAACTAGTTACCTCCCTTAGATCTTAGAGTCCGCTCGGATGATGTAATGGTTAGCACGTCTGTCTCACACGCAGAAGGTCCCGGGTTCGATTCCGGTATGAGCGAAGTGTGTGGAAAACTCTTTATTGGGACAAATCTTCCATGTGCACTGAACAGCTAATTGAGTACACGCTAAGCTGTGTGATTAGGGTGGAGGTATCCATTCGGTGAACTTGCATCCTGCCAATGTGGTTATAAAAACTTGTAAGAATAAAGTCCCGGTCTCGACCAGACTTGAAACTTGCAAGGATCACTAAGCTGACGCATGCAACAGAAACCGGGTCTTCGTCACCGGGTGTATATTCCATTAGGTGCTGTCTCTTAAGAGATGGACACTTTACTTACTTTGATCTTAAGATTTAATTATTTCAGATATAGCCCTAATAGCCAAATTTTGTAATGAAGGTTCAGGACATGAAATTCCAAGCCGATTGAATTAGTTACCTCCCTTAGATCTCATGATTTAATTATTTCAGATAGAGCCCGAATAATCAAATTTTGTAACCAAGGTTTAGGACACGAAATTTAAAGTGGATCAAATTAGTTACCTTGGATCTCATGATTTAATTATTTCAGATATTGTCCTAATAACCAATTTGTGTAAAGAAGTTTTAGAACCGGAAATTCTACACGACTAAAAAGATTTACCTCCCTAGAATCTCGTGATGTATCTATGAAGCATAAATGCCGTCTTATATTGTGTGATTTACGAGCTACAAATGTTTAATCTACTGGTGGAATCTATTTACATAAATATTCTAATTATTTCATGAATTCAAATACCAAACAATGCCATATCGTAAATCATTCTTACACTCATTCATTTTTCTGAAAGTTAAAAGAATAAAATTGAAATTATTACTTAATGTTTCAATGATGTATTTCTTGATATCAAATTGATATTAAAACCAACGTGACAGAAACCAACCAACAAACAAACAGACATTGGCTTGTGTATTATAAGATGACTTATTTATGTTGGTATTCATAAGATATATTAAGGCCCGTTTAATATTCTCTTTCTGATTCTGTCCAGTTAAGCTGATATATTAGTAGAGTCATATATCAAGGATCCGTGACCGTTCTGGGGAACTAGGTTTGAAAGCATTTTCTAGGTCAGACCATGTAGAGCCAAACCAAAAGCCAATATGAAAAGGCGTCCTGTGGGCTATGCCCAAATTTCTGAGAGGGTCGCCCCAGCTAATTTTGATCAGCATGTTCTAGGGACCTAGTAAATGCTTTCAGACTTAGTTCCTCAGACAATGATCACGGATCCTTGATATATACTGTTTTCCAAGTAAAACTTACGAAATCTCCACTACAGTCAAAAATAAATGGTCGCGGCATATTTACTGACAGCAAATTACCGACATTTATCGAGATGTGAAATGTATCGAGATACAATTCACCGACATACATATTTACCGAGATCTTTAGAATTACAAAAAGGTTAAGACTTTTTCAAAGAGAAACATCTCCGTTGCTAAACATGAAAAATATGATTTTGTGATTGAACATTTTTCCTTTCATTGTTTTTACGAATGGTATAAATATTTCTACAATAAAAATAATTCTTTTTTTCGTCGTCACGTATCGTTTTTTCGTCAAAGGTTTGAGAAGTAGATAAATAGCTGGAAACGGCCTGGGACCTCCGCCGAACGATTGCTAAATCTTTAATATATTTTCGTTCCAGTAAATTCTTTCTAATTCCTAACCTTTTTGTAAGTTTAAAGATCACGGTAAATATGTATATCGGTGAATTGTATCTCGATGAATTTTACATCTCGATAAATTGTTGTCGGTGAATTGTTGTCGGTGAATCTGCCGGCTCCCGATTAATTAAGGCACATTTGATATTCTCTTTGACCTGGTTCTGTCCAGTTAAGCTGATATATGAATGGTGTTTTTTCCACTTTTTCCACTATTACCTGAATCTGTTTTCCAAGTAAAACCTACGAAATCTCGACTACAGACAAACATAATAGATATATAATATATATTAGAAAGAATGCAAATTCTCTTCAAAGCCTATCCCCCACCTCACCACAGTGTCACCTTTCTTTCATATTCCTGGTGCATTTCAATAAATAAGAAGGAAAAAACTCTCTTTCCTCTCCTCCTACCAATTTATACTCCTCTTTCTTACTTTTCTGGAGGTGAGGAGTGGCGTAACGGTTACCGGCACTCAAAGCGAAATAGGTTGACCGAGTTAGAGTTTCGTCCGAGGCTGTTTACGTTCACTTTGCACTAATGCCCTTGGGAAAGGCATGAATCCACGTCTCCCATCCAGCTATGGGTAAATAGCAGGGCAGTTGGAGCCCTGTAAAGCAGTCCATCTAAGAGAAGGTTACTCAAAGTTCAAGGGGAGTAACTTCTGATTAAATTATCATCAATTATTAAGTCTTAAATTCATACTAGGGAATTCAAATAGTAATTCAAGGGGAGTAACTTCTGATTAAATTATCATCAATTATTAACTCTTAAATTCATACTAGGGAATTCAAATAGTAATTCAAGGGGAGTAACTTCTGATTAAATTATCATCAATTATTAACTCTTAAATTCATACTAGGGAATTCAAATAGTAAAAAAAAAACCAGGAAAAAACAAGTTTACCAGTCGGCATAGCTGGTCCCAAGCCCGGGTAAAGGAAGAGGGTTGGGCATGGGTCTAGCAACTTCACCCCGTTAAAAACATGAATGGCTTGGCTTCGCGAACGAAGATTTTTGTGAAGGTTATTCCACAGCAGTAGGACCATAGACGGCGAGGCCTGTGTGCGGAATAACCCTCCAGCCTGAGCAGTGTAGTTCATAATTGCTACTTAAACCGCAACGTATTGGTTGCGGCCCTATGCGCCACACGAACGGGTCTACAAGAATAAACACTAACCAACAGTCTTTTACTTTTGTCTCTTAGTATATTTAGTGCACTGACACTAGTGATTACAAATTACTGTACACCTGGCGTTCTAATTAAAAACAACAACAATTCTCTTCCCAAGACACAACACGATTTGATTATCAGTTTTCTGTCAAGCTCAAGAACTAAGCAGATTGAAAAAAGACAAACCACAAAGCGAACTGGAAACAGACTTTATTTAATTTCTCGTTTCAAATTCGTTCAGATTTAATTTTCAAGAGATTTAAATAAGCGTGTGTTTCGGGTAAAGATATAATAAACACTGACAGAAACTGTTTTCTTAATTAAATCTTGTTTTCTGAGTTAGATTTTACCTTTTTTATTTTATTTTTCGTTCTGAAAACTGAGTCTTTTTCGTTATGTGGTGATTATTTGCAAAACCATTGTTAGTTTTCTTTGCAAAGAAAGTAAAGGAAACGTGAACAAATTATGAATTCAAAGAAAATGAAATTCATATCTTATATCAAGGGGAATAACTTCTGATCGAAGTTACTTCCTTGCACATTTAGGTAATTTTTACTTTATAATGGTCATTCAACTCTTAAATTCATAGACAGCTTGTAACCGCTGTGAAATTCTTCAATCAAAAGGATTTAAAAAATGAGACTTTTTTGTGAATTGAATTAAATAAAAATGTTAAAAATTACCAAAAAGTTCAAGGGAGGCAACTTTAATCAGAATTTACTCCTCTTGAATAATTGTTTTTTACTGGAATGAATTTAAGAGTTAAGACTCACATTTTAAATATTATGACATAATGATGGTAAAATGATAAATACATGCATAATGGTAAAATGATAAATATAATGTGCAAGCGATGGCCACATGATTAAGATAATAACGGAAAAGAATGATAAAAGGTAGGTATATAATGGAATTATGTAGTAACTGGAAGATTTTGCTCCTAACCTTATATTTAGGACTTAAAAACTTTTAACACTGTTAATAATATCAATAATGATATCGACAATAGTTTCCTTGTAAAGAGATAAGATTTAATTTAATAGTTTGTAACCGCTTCTAATTGATAGTAGAACTCTTCAATGAATAGCATACAAAATAGTAGAACTCTTCAATGAATAGCATACAAAATAGTGGAACCCTTCAGTGAATAGCATACAAAATAGTGGAACTCTTCAATGAATATCATACAAAATAGTGAAACACTTCAAGGAATAGCATACAACATAGTGGAACTCTTCAGTGAATAGCATACAAAAGAGTAGAACTCTTCAGTGAATTGAAATTTTAAAAATTCACCAAATGGTCAAAGGGAGATAATTTTATTCAGGGGTTATGTCCCTTGTAATAGACATTCTATTTATCTTTATATGAATTTAAGAGTTAATATTATGAGTAAAAAAGATCCACATGGAATATTAGATTTCATTCTATAGTCCCCCTCTTAGATAGATCAGTGGGGTTCCTCATTGTGGTTAACATCCTATTTTGCAGAATAATATTACAAATTCTTCCATGAGGGGAGCCAAAATGTACCCTTTGTATGCCTCTAAAGTTAATGGTTTGTATAGATTTTCTGATAGATTATTAACTCTTAAATTCATATAAAAACTTAAATGTTAAATCAAGGGAAAACTCCTGATTAAAGTTACTTTCCTTGCACTTTTAGGTAAATTCAATTCACAAAAGAGTTTACAAGCAGTCCATGAATTTAAGAGTTAAATGATCAACTTTTTGGATTTATTTTATAGTCTCAAAATCTGTTGACATGCTAAATATACTGTGGAAATTTATGTCTCTGTTCATCATCATGGACAAAGGCCTTTCCCATCTCCTTCCATGACGACCTAGATTGTGCCAACCTCTGCCACGTATTACCGGCAAACCTTTCAATCTCATCTCTCCATCCTGTATCTGGCCTTTTTCTACTGCTTTTACTGTCCCATGGGCATCAGTCGGTTAGCCTTCCCCCCCCCCCATCTATTGTCATTTCTTCTTGCTAGGTGACCAGCCCATCTCCATTTTTGTTGCTTAATTATTCTTATAATATCCTTAACTCTAGTCCTCCCTCTGATCTATGTTTCTATTTCTAGTTATCCCTAGCATTGCTCTTTCCATGGCTCTCTGTGCTATTCTAAGTTGGTTTTCAGCTCGTTTTGTTAATTTCCATGTTTCGCATCAGTAGGTCATGGCTGGTATTATGAAGCTGTTGTATACTTTAAACTCCTTATATATACTTTTAGTATTTGCTGTAATCATTAAAAGGAATGAAAGTTTTGATGTAATTGTTTAATAAAGCCAATCATGGGTTCTATAAACAATTAGTGATTTAATACAGAGAAGCCACTTATTATAATCATGGATAATGCCGTCAAACGGTTATTGTTAACAAAATCAGTTGGTCCCAAACATTTTATTTAAAGAGATCACAATAAGCAGCCTTTTCTGCATATCCTACACTTAATGTTATCAGCCAGTAATTGTTATCTAAAAGACCCTAGGTTGAGATTATTCAGGTGGCTAATGACATGTTTGTTCAGGATTGATTCAAATAGCTTCCTCGTAAGGTGCACAATAGACTGATTGGACTGTACTGTGTTGGAGAGGAGCGTTCCCCAGAGTTCTTGGAGACTCGACAGACAGAAGATATCTTCCATGAGCTTGGAAAACACTTCTCTTTGAGACAACGGTTAAATAACTTTGCTAATATTGGCGATATCTCAGATGAAAGGTTTTTCAAAACCAGGACTGAGATTTGGTCTGGTCCAGTTGCTTTTGACGAATCAAGATCTTGAATAAGTTTGGACACCTCTTTGATGGATTCTCAGGAATAGAGCAGTCAGTACAGGATGGGGAACTCTGGTAAGGGGTGGTTGGGGTCATCTAGTCTGGAGTTTGATATAAAGTTCTTTGCAAACAGCTTTGTCTTGTCCGAGGAAGAGGAAATAACTTCAGGTCCATTGATTAAAGTAGGAATTGGATATTTACCGTTGTGTAAAACTCTATTGGTTGTTCTCCAAAATTGGCCTGAACCCAGCCTCTCTTGACCAATTCTGGCTTGAACAGATTCTGCATAACTTGTCTTGGCATTCTTTAACACTCTATGACATTGGTTATGGGAATTACGGAAGGATACAACTGTAGTGTTACTCTTATTTTTCTTATAAAGGTGGAAATAGTGATTGCAATGGGTGATAGCAGCAAAACATTCAGGCGTATACCAAGGTTGAGAATTAGGCTTTTGTTGATATTTTTTATGTGAGACATAACACTCAATTCCTGCTAAGACACAGTCAGTAATAAGGGAAGTGGATTTTGATGCCTTTATGTAAAGAAGTAATCACAATAAGCGACTCCCTTTGTATACCCTTTGTTTAATGATATCAGCCAGTTATTGTTATCTAAAAGGATCTGTACCAAAGTGATCACAATAAGTAGCTACTTCTGCATATCCTACGCTTAATGTTATCAGCCAATTATTGTTATCTAAAAGACCCTGTCCCACAATTTGTTTTGTTTTTTGTTTACTTTTGGTCACTCCAAGCAAGGTCTTTCAGACACTTTTCACATCAAAGGGTTAGTAAGAATGGAATTATTTATGCCACAGAATTATTCAGTTAAAATGACATATAAGAGTTAGAAGCACTAAAAATGAAGAGCAATAAGGGAGTTAAAATGACATATAAGAGTTAGAAACACTAAAATGAAGCGCAGGCTTCCTCTGTATTTTAACTCTAAGATTCATAGACAGCTTGTAACCGGTGTGGAACTCTTCACTGAATAGCATAAACAAAATGGCACTCTTTTGTGAATTGAATTGAAGAAGAATTAACAAAAAATTTCAAAAAAGTGCAAGGAAGTAAATTTAATCAGAAGTTACTCCCTTGAATTACTATTTGAAGTTATTCCCCTTAAATTACTATTTGAATTCCATAGTATGAATTTAAGAGTTAATAATGATGATAGTTTAATCAGAAGTTACTCGGCTTGAATTATTATTTGAATTCCCTTCTATGAATTTAAGAGTTAATAATTGATAATTTAATCAGAAGTTACTCCCCTTGAATTACTATTTGAATTCCCTAGTATGAATTTAAGAGTTGATAATTTCATCATTATCATCAGCCGTTATAAGTCCACTGCTGGACAAAGGCCTTTCCCATCTCCTTCCATGACAACCTATCTTGTGCTAACCTCTGCCAAGTCTTTCTGGCAAACTTTTTTATCTGGTCCCTCCATCTTGTATCTGGTCTTTTTCTACTTCATTACTGTCCCATAATCACCAGTCGGTTAGTCTTTCCCCTCATCTATTGTCATAATTGTTGATAATTTAATTTATCTCAAATAGATTTTTCAAAGTTTTCTTTTTTTCCCCTCTTTTCTTCAGGAGAGGCCATTACAATCTCGGAAGAACATACTCGTACGCAATTGAAGACATCAAAGGAATGCAAGAAACAGACACAAGGATCAACTCCGCAGAAACCTCAATAGAATTGAAAGATATGCAAGACGACCATCATATCATTCCATACGAAAATGGTTTCTGACGGTAATTCTGCTGACTGTTTCTAAAACTGACTGTTTGGCTGAAAAAAGACAGTAAACTTCAAAGTAAAAGAAAATCTGATTTTTAAAAATGTCCTAGAAGCCTTAAAACGCAAATCACTACCGACCAAAAGTGACCAAAAGTCACTACTGGTTGATAGTGACCGTCATCACTCACAAACCGTGGAAGACTCATTTCACCTACAACACTGTCTTCAATTAAAAGCTGCGAATTTACTCAACCAGAAAGAACTGTTGCAGGGACGGATCCAGGATTTTGAGCAGGGGTGGGGGGCGAATTTTCTTTTTAATCCATCCGTCTAATTAGACAATGGATATAATTTTTTTTAAAATTTTTTTAAGGTTAATTTATTTGAATTCCCTAGTATAAATTTAAGAGTTGAGATTATTTGGGTTTTTTTCTGGTAAAGATCTACTTTCGTTAAACAAGTCCAGTAATTTTTTGTCCGTTAGACCCTAACAATCTTTGTGGGATTTTTTATTTTTCAGAAAAAATATTTTTTTAAGGTTTTATGAGGTGGGGTTCTATTTACAATGTAACTGTATGGTAAACAGTACCTTTACTTTCCATCCATTGTATGGAAGTTAGGCTTCGAAGTATTCGGTTACTTCCCTTGTGAGTCTTCTTTGATATTTTAATGATGATTTTTCTGTGCTTTCATTAAGGTTTTTTGGTGGGGGCCACATGTGTGCAAACCCCCCTCCCTGAGCGGACACATGCGCACCCTTGGCCACTAAAAAAACCTTAATGAAGGCACAGAAAAATTGTCATTAAAATATCAAAGAAACTTAGTTAACAACCTTTACAAGGGAAGTAACAATATGCTTCAAAGCCTCATTTCCATACAACGGACTGAAAGTAACAGCCCTGTTTGCCATACAGTTACATTGTAAATAGAACCCCCTCTCGTAAAACCTTGAAAAACATTTTTTCTAAAAACTAACAACTTCTATAAAGATTGTAAGGGTCTAACAGATTAAAAGCACAAAAAATTACTGGCGAAAAAAATAATTTCTATTTTGGTTAATGAAAGTAGATCTTTACCAAATTTCTTTATCCAGATTTAAAAAAAAAATGTTTTTAATCATGCTTTGCCCAAGCAAGGAGTGGTGGTGTCCAGAACCCCTCGACCCCTCCCCCCTGGATCCGCGCCTGTGTTGGGTTAAATTTTACTTAACCAGGCTCAGATTTTCCTTTTACCAACTTTTTAAATCTAAGGTTAAATTGTTTAGCCTTAGAATAAATAAGGAGGCAATAGAGGTGCCAAATCTGTATATGTCAAACTTTAAAAGAATTTTCATGAAATTTCCTCTCTCAGTTTGGTTCACAGGATTTTATATTCTCAGTGAATTTTTTTATTTTTGTCCAAAAAATTCCTCAATCTGCATCACCTTGTTTTTTTGGTGCATATATCAACAAAAAAATTCTGTTTATTTTGTGTACAAATTATTTTTTCAAATTCAAAGAAAAAGAAGAAAAATGCTTCATCTGAAGAAAAAAAATGGAGGATTTCTGGTGTTCCCAGCATGCATCAAGCACACTTGAAATAAATGTGAAAATCTGGCTACATTGTTAAGGTTCAGAAATTTGGGGTCTGGTTTCTCACTGCTGCTAGACTCGCAAACCTTTTTGGGCCACACCCTGAACACAGATTTCTTTTTG
>VCCN01003851.1:2077713-2101100 GCA_006491835.1 Architeuthis dux | reverse complement strand
TACCAGTTATCACTCAACAAGTCAAAATTCTGTGTTCAAAACGAAAACAACGAGAATATTTATCCAAATGCTTTATCGCATTTCAATGAAGTTTCATTTTATTATTGTAAAAATATCAAAGTTTTGTTTAGAGAATCAAGTGTGGAAAATACCACATATGCCATACTATAAGATGAATGGTTTACAGGTATATTTGGAGGACTCCCACTCACTGCAAATCATCCAAGTCCCATAATTGTTCATATAGAGCTTCGGTAGACGCCTCCCTAGTCATAATACCAGTGCATTGGACACAGTGTGTAAATGAATTAAATAATTGAAAGCTTTTAGCATGGAGCCCCAAAAATTATGCGGTTCATAGCATTATGCTACATAGTTAATATGGCCCAGCCCCCTAGTCATAATATCAGTTACCGTTTATGCCAGACTATAAGACAAATGGTTTACAAGGGTATTTGGAGGACTACTTCTCACTGCAACACATCCAAGCCCCATAACTGTCTGTATTGAGCTTCAATAGATGGACCCTTAGTCTAATAATAATAACAGCGCATTGGACACAGCAGGGCCTCAGAGAGGGGGATGCAGCTGATGCATTGCACCGGGGCCCAGAGGGACAAGGGGGACCCGGAGAGCCAAGGAAGGGGGCCCAAGAGTTTCTTGAGTAGAGCTGTGTATCGAAACTTCTAAGTCGATATAATATGTCCATTAATAAAATAGGTTGACTATCGTTTACTGATGGGTGAATATAGTATGGCATGCTAAAAGGGTTATAGCAGCTGAAAACGGGATGGCTAAAAGACAAGGGTGTTTGTGCAGTGTATATAAGGGATGGGGGTTAGCAAACAGATTTGCACCACCTAATAAAATTCCTCTCAGAGACCCTGGGACACTGTGTAATATTTGCATAGTTTTTAAAAAAAATTAAATATCCATCTTATATACCGGCATATACGGTAGATATTTATAAAGACAGAACATCAAATCTATAGTCATATTGCCACCTCCTCCCTCAGTACATATGTCATATTGGTCATTTAATACCAAGTAGTAGTAGTAGTAGTAGTAGTAGCAGCAGCAATAGTCTTGTTTGAATTCTGAGATGAAGTATTTTCATTAATAATTTTCTAGGTTGAATACTGCTTATTTTAATGATCAGAAGGTATTCAAGCTAAAACATTGTGATAAAAAGTAGCAATGAAGAAAATTAGTCCAAAATTCATAATAAAATACGAAATGGCTGGTTGGAGGTGAATTGCCTTTAAGATTTCTATAATTCAATTGTTTATTTGGATGGTTTCTTGTAGCTTAGAGGTGGAGAATTATAGTGGATTCCTGAGTATTTTTCACAATATTTCAAGATGAATTATTGCTATCTTTATGTTCATCAAGGATTGAGCAAGTGTATGAAGGGTGGATACTATTTTAGATATGAGGTGCTACCAAAAGGTTTGGGGAAGTTGATTGACCAATCTGTTCATCTATCAAGTTACCCAGAGTTTCCCAGGTCTTGCCAGACATTTCACACATCTCACACATCTCTCAACCAGGAAATGAAGAATCTCATTTTCTATCAATTTCTTTCTTTCTCTGAGGAAGCCATTCCGTACCCTGAACATTCGGGTAGAATCTCGTATTTACTAAAGTTTGCTTAGTCCAAGAGAATTTGGGGTGGGAAATTGTGCTGTTCTAATCCTCTGGGAAGGCCTGCTTGTCTGCCTTAAAAATCAGCAATGGAAATCCTGGGCTTGAACACTGACGGAGTATATACAGCTACCTCAAGGAGGTTCAGATGGATATTATTTTAAACCTGAAATTAATAACTGTCTGCATGAATTATAAATGGTGGCAATACACAACAAAATGTAGTAATTTTTATTGGTTTCTTCCTCGCTTGCAAGGATCAGGGGAGGAGGGTCTGTCTATCTTCTTTTTTCACTCCTCCCATCTACGCTGGTTGTTTAACTCTCAAATTCATGGACTGCTTGTAATTGTCAGTGGAACTCTTCAATGAATAGAATTTTTAAAAAATGGAACTCTTGTGAATTGAATAGAAAAAAAAAGAATTCTCCAAATGATCAAAGGGAGATAATTTTAAACCGGAGTTAATTCCCTTGAAATTGACAATCTATTTTCTTTGCATGAATTTAAGAGTTAAGGTGGAAATCAACATGTACACACCGTCCACTCATTAGGATTGATCCCCGTCCTCAGTAGCTCAGCGAGCCAAGACGGACAAGGTGACCCGCCAAGTTGTAGGTCTTTTTATCAGGGTAACCTTCTCTTAGATGGAATGTCATACATATATAATAATAAATAATTAAATAATAACAATAGTACTAAACAAATAATCACTTTTTAAATACATCCATTTTCTTAGAGCTTTGAAAGTGACGTTTATTATCCTTGATTCTTAGAAATATGGTGAGTTTATATAGATAACACACCTTTATGCAAATTGTCATGAATTTATTGGTCACATACCCCAGTCCTAAGTACCATCACCTGTTAGTAAGACCCAAGAAGCAAACATACCATAAGACACAGACAAAATCAAACCACTAAAAGTCTTATTTTATCATTAGATCAAGTATTGTAACCGATTGTATTGATTTTTGACTACTTTTTACCTTGATCTTAATTTTTTAGTTGTTTTTATCACTTCAACTCTGGACATAACACTACAGCAGTAATAGCATGGATCAGAAAAAAAGAATAAGCTCCCAGTGAGAATCAAACTCATGTGCCTCTTGCCTGACTGAAACCTGGTTTATTTTCAATCTGTGCCGTTTGCTTGTTGCCGTAGAGTGACAGCCCCAAAATGTAATCACTTCCTCCGTAGCCATTTTTCTCCCTTCTGATATCTCCAAAAGTTCTCAGTGAACTTCAATGACATTTTGTGGAAGGGTGGACAATATACTACGGAAGAACTGAATATATTTGGTAGCGGATCCATTCACAATTAACTCCTCTGTCATGAGCAAATAAAGACAGAAATATATTTTTTAATAAAAAAAACAAAAAAAAAAAAAGATTCCTGGATCCGCCACAAAAAATTACCACCTCTTCCATACCCCATTGCCCACAATTCCACAAAATTTCATAGATATCAATTAAGTACTTTCGGAGATATAGTGTGGACAGACGGAAAGACGCGACCAAATACATATACCACTCCAACTTCGTTGACAGGTAAATTAAGACAAAGGTAAAAAGTAGTCAAAATCAATTTAATGGATTACTGGAAGTCTTACCTGAATAGGTAGGTCCTTGTTAGACGAAGAAGAACACAACAATATCAAGAGTCTAGAAATCACTGACAATGCTTTTAAATATATCAGAATAATTAATGATTATATTGTACAACACGATTTTTGTTCCTGAGTCATGAGTGTTATTTTCTAATTACTTAAAAAAAAGTATACAAAATCGCTATTATTCCCTTCAAAGATGAGCAAATCTGCCCGTTGTCCAATTGAAAATAAGTAGATTTCAAATTATCAGTCTTGGTTGCAAAAGCAAAGTTTGAAGTGAATAATTGAAATTTTCTATTCATTTTAGACATAAACAATCAGAAAATAACACTTATTACCCAAGAACAAAAAAAAGTTTTTAAAAAGTTGTACAGTGTTATCTAAAAGATTTGGATGCCAGATTGGCCTGCAATATTTGAAATAAAACACATCCAATAGAGACTCTATAGGATGTGTTTTCAGTTTTTTTGCCCACAGTATTTAGAAACTCAAAGAGCTGTGAATTTTGTGTCTAAATGTTCAGAATTATGAAAAATCCTCTTTTTCTGTTGACAAGAATCATAACTTTGATGAAATAAAAGATTTTAAGGCTTGTGATAAAATCTAAAGTAATTTCCATTTTGCAATGGTCAGGCTGCGGATAAAGATACAAAGTTATCCATGGCTAAATACTGGCTGAGATAAATATATTGCAATCTTCACAAAAGTTGACTGTTGGTCTAATTTAGTGTAATTGAATAGAATAGGGTTTTTTGAGAGAATCCTTAATGGTATTGATATAAATTGTGACAGTAAATTCAATACCAGAGATATTTAGGTCAGAATAAACAAGAGTATGAATATTTAAGTTCTAACCAGACAAAACATAAAAAATAGACAGGTCTGGTTAGTCACTCTATAGAAACAGTCATGTGACCAACGTCTTTTGGCAGCATGCCGTGTTGGTGGTGATCAATTAAAAAATTGAAAAAAGGGGTGATCTCACCTTTTGTTGTTTGGTGATCACTAAAAAGTCTGAATTTTCAAAAAAAAACAAGCTTATATTGTAAATTGAACCCACCACAAAAACCTATTTTTTGGGAAATTTTTTTAAAAAAACAAAAAGGTTTTTTTCTAGACATAAAACGGAGTAAATGTCTAAATGTTCAGCCTTTCTAGCTACGCTGGTGTGGCCAGTATGCATGACACATACATAGATAGAGATGGCAATCATCTCACCGAATTTCATCTTACCGCACGTTGATTGGTCACTTTTTTCAGAGTTTACTATTCATCAAAAAATTAACTTTTTTTTCAACTTTAAACTATGAAAAAAGTGACCAATCAACGTGTGATAAGATGAACATTGGTGAAATGAACCAGAACCCATAGATAGATAGCCAGCCAGAATTGCTTAAAAACTGAAAAAAACCTATGTTGACTGTTTTGGTTGACAGTTTCTAACAGATACAAGTGTCGGAGAAGCATTCTAAGAAGCATCGTTGGATTAGCCAAATCCCTGAAGATTATTACCATAACACAAGACAGAAAGGTCATTCCAGCAAAGAAGAAATGGAAATAATCACACAGCAAACAAGTCTAAGATTTCCTTTCATTTTCCTTAATTCCCATTGAAGAAAGACGAGACAACGATGATGGGTTACTTGCCATACGGGTGACGATAATCAGCCCTTCTGATTCCTCTCTTAACCTTTGAAACCTTTTCTGTTAAGAAACATTTGGCATGAGGACATTACAACGACTTCAAAGGAACAAACAAAAATACACAAAAGAATTATGGTAGACTGGAATAAAGGTTTGCAAAAATCAGATTATTACCACATGAAAATTTATGAGGTAATAGTGATGCACTTATCTGTGCTTGTATCTCTCCTCTGTTAAAGTTATTTACTTCAAAAGTTTTTCTTTTTTTGTGTGTCATGTATTTATCGTATTTAGTTTTTAGTTATTTACTGTTTTCAGTGTAATTATATTTGGGTTGTGCTGTACTCATGAGTTCCAATTGTTTATTATTCTTTGAGAGAAGAAGTTTTTTGTAGTGTTTCTTTTTGTAGTGTTCTTTATAGATTGTGTTGTTTCTTTTGTTCATTGTAAAGAACTTTTTTGCTGGGATGTTATCTATACCTTTTATTATTTTGAATGTTTGTACTGCATTTCCCCATATCTTCTTTCTTCTAGGGTAGTTAGATTACATTTTTTAAGTTTATCTTCGCATGAGAGATTTTTAAGTTTATCTTCGTATGAGAGATTTTTAAGTTTGGGGACCATTTTCATTGCCCTTCTTTGTGTGTTTTCTAATTCTGTGATATCTTTTTTGAGGTGTGGATTCCATTTTCATATTTATTTTTATATAAGTCGTTTCTTCATCTTATTGTTGTTTTTTTATCACAGTCAGGGTCAAATTAATATTTATAGGGCCCAGTATATAACATTTCTTGAGGGTCCTTCTATTTTTTGTATATCTAGCTATTATTTTCATAATCAAAACAAAAATATTCATAAAATTATGTTTGATTTAACATAAAGTCCTCTATGGATCAATCATCTATCTCTATGTAACATAATAAATCCTCAAACAAGTTTAGTAGAGACATTTTACTTTTTTACCCAGGGCTCTGAGCAACTGCACTGTTTACAATGACTCAACTTTTAAATTCATGGATTGCTTGTAATTGACAGTGGAACTCTTCAATGAATAGACTTTAAAATAATGGAACTCTTCTGTGAGTCGAATGGAAAATAATTTTAAAATTCACCAAATGGTCAAAGGTGATAATTTTAATCAGAAGTTATTTCCCTAGATGTTGAAATTCAATTGTTTTTTAATTTTTTTATTTTTATTTTTTAAATATGAATTTAAGAGTCAAGTACGACCCTGATCCCAAATGAAATGACTTACTGTCTGGTGTCAGTTCCTTTTTGTGTAGCAGCTGCAAGATGACGCATTTTGTTGCTGGAGCAATAATAAGGCTTCCATCTTCGCGTCCACACACCATGAATCCTTGGGATGGAATGTGGATAGTCGCTGTGATCTGGAGTTCTTTTTCTTCATGACACTGAAAAGAAGACAAGAATAAGACACTTAGCTATTTGAAGACAACACAGGGTGTCCCATATATAAGTCTCTTTTTTAAGGCAAATAACTTTGTATTTAACTTGATTTTATTGCAAAATAATTGTTTATCAAACGGAGCAGAATTCATGTGAACAAGTGCAAGGGAAATAACTCTGAGACAGTTTATACTTCCATTATTGCCCTCACAACTGGAAAAAGAAGTGTTATGATATACCGCCACAAGGTCATTTCTGGGCCAACACCTGTGCGGAAGTGGAAGTGACACCGGTGACCTCGGGAAAGATGCATATGCGTGGGTGTCCGAAAGCAGGAAATGACACACCAGCGTGGGCGTTCGAAACCCCATAAAGCTCAGAGCCAAGACGGAAACTCAAGAGACGGAGAAAACTCAGAGACAGAGACGAGCAGGCAGCAGCCATGCCGGTAAGCACGAGACCAGTGTCCCTGTTGGGGACAGACTGTCGGTTCTCCTTATCTCTCTCCCACTCTTCATTTTCCGGCCGACAAAATGTAACTTAAGAAATAAAAATATGTTCTCATATTTTTACAAACAACTTTCGAGTTGTTCCTCTTTCGCCAAATTCACGATTTTCCTCCCGAGGACGAAGACCACTATACAACAGAAGTATGAGAAAAAAACTGGATATGAAGGTACAATCAATTCTTCAGCCTTCCTCGGTGCAATATCCAAATGTGATGGGGTAAACAGAAGTTTTTAATTTCAAAGGGGGTAACCCTTATAACATAGGATTTGGGTGTTTCTTTATCCTTGTCTTGTCGGGTTTGGGCCTGTTGAGCAGCGGAAGCCACATTGGATTGAACTTTGCATTGTCTGACCTAATGGCTAAAGATGCCAACTGAATGCATTAGACATACAAGTGTGGAATTCAACCCGATGTGGCTTCCACTGTTTAACTATCTTTGCTTTCTAGTGTTGGAGTCTAGTGTAAGTCCGCGAACACATGAACACACACAACCAGAGTGTATTTCATTACACTAGTTTAACATATGACATATTAGATAGAAAGGAGTTTGCATGTAAGATGACATCATTCTTTGTTTTTACTTACCAGTTGATCTAAAATAGCCGGAGATGTTTGTAAATTTTGTTCCCACAAATCTTGCAATGACGTCTTCACTTTGGGGGGCAGGGCTGAAAGAAAATAAATAATAAATATTGAAATTTTATCTACATTCACACAGGATTATTCATTTAAATTGTGATCCACTTTTATTGGCCAAACGGTTAACAGAACGGAAAATGGAAATCAGCAAATCAAGTTCAAATTCCAGCTGAGGTAGTTTCTGTTCACTTTGCACTAACTCAGTAGTTAGGTAGTTTAACATGAGAGTAGGAAGGGAGAGGGGAGAAAAGAAAGTTAGGTAGTTTAACAAGAGGATTGGAAGGGAGAAGCAACAAATATGGTAGTTTAATAAGAGGTTGGGAAGGGCTGATGGCTGCTACTGATACTATAAGTATGACAGACACAGCTCTTACTATTTATATGATATGATGGAGTTATTTTTAGAGAATCTGAGACATTTAGGGAAAAACAAGCAATTACACTGTGAAACTTTTTAAAACTTTTTTTTGTTCCTGGGTAATAAGTGTTATTTTCTGATTGATTACATCTAAAAAGTATAGAAAATGTCAATTATTCCCTTCAAACTTTGCTTTTGTGAACATCACAGTGATAATTTGAAATCTACTTATTTCCAATTGGACGAGGGGCAAATTTGCACATTTTTAATCACATAAAGTAAGAAAAACAATTACATGAATATCACTGTCCTGACCACAAAAGCAGAAAATAACACTCACTACCCAGGAACAAAAGTTGCATTGCAATGTGTTATCACTGTCCTGGCCACAAAAGCAAAGTTTGAAGGGGATAATAGCCATTTTCTATACTTTTTACACATAAGCAATCAGGCAGGAGTCTTTTATCCTACACTTTGTTGGCTTCTCCATTCTCACATTCCGATTTTAGTCACAAATATAATGCGGCTCTCTTATGTCGACAGTATGAAATCAAATGATGGATAATTTTTATATCCAATCGACAGTATATGATAATTATAATGACATTTATTAGTAAGAGCCTATATTTGCCCGGCGTCGGTGTGAGCAACTGCTAAACGAGCGGCCTAAATCGTAAATGTGAATGTGAATAAAGAAATGAACTCCGTGCGGGGATCGAACCCGTGTCCACCTTGGAAGCCACCTATACGCGGTGCTGTTAACACTCATTATCCAGGAACAAAAGCCATGTTGCACAGTGTTATCCCTGTCCTGGTCACAAAAGCAAAGGGCGAATTTGCACATTTTTTATCCGATAAAGTAAGAAAAACAATGAATATCACTGTCCTGGCCACAAAAGCCAAGTTTTCTATACTTTTTACACATAAGTAAGCAGAAAATAACCCTCACTACCCAGGAACAAAAAAATCACATTGCACAGTGTGATCCAAGAACATAAAGGAGGGAATCAAAGAAAAAAAAACTTATTAAAACAAGTGTAACTAACTTGGAAGTTTGTGGAAACTCTCCTGCCTGACAAGAACCATTTGTCTCTCTGAGACCTCAGGAACTATCCACACCACCAATTGCCCTTCTGAATTTCCACGTAACAGGTAGTTCTCATCGCGATTTTTGCGTCTCCGATGAAATTCCATAGCTGGGGTACACACACAAGGCTGCAAGATAACAAAGATTTGGAGTAATAGTGTTCATAATAAAACAACATTGATGACATAGTAATGAATGTTGTGCAGTTATAACAGCAGCAATGAAACCAGTTTGTTTAAAATATAACAAACGGAACGTTAACGTTAACTCTCAAATTCATTTTAAAAAATTGAACATCATTATCAAAGGAAATAACTCCTGGTTAGAATTATCTCCCTTTGACCATTTGGTGTATTTTTTTTTTAAATTTCTATTCAATTCACAGAAGAATTCCATTATTTTTAATTCTATTCATTGAAGAGTTACACTGTCAGTTACAAGCGGTCTATGAATTTAAGAGTTAAGTCTATTTATCACTACAATATCATTGTAACAATTATATTGTGTTGGCCCAGTGGTTCTCAGGGTCCCAGGTCACATTCCTCCCCTGGGGATCTCAGGTTTCCTCAATTCCTCCCCCCCATTTTGAATTGTCATCTGGTAATTTTTTCATAATTATACTTTTACAGTGGTAATTATTGAGACAATTTATTCTTGCAAAAATTCCTCCCCTTAGATTTGAAATTTCTCTCCTGGGAGCCAAGTGCCTCCTATTTGAGAATAACTGGGTTGGCCAAAATGTTCATTACTGTTCTGTTGTTAGATGGCATTAGGAGTATTTAGTTTTAATTTTATTGTTTGTAATATAGGGCAAATGTGTATCTATAAAGATTTATGGCCTCATAGGCAGATAATGTTTAATAGATAAAATTATATTGTTAGTTGTAATATCAATTACTGCCTGCTATAAGTCTATCTGAAATTTGTAAATTTAAACAAATCTTAAAGAATGAAGGTAGGCACCCATTGCGTGGGTGATGATGATCGCTGCCATTCGATATGAGTATGTCGGCTATTAGGAGAACACACTGTCATGCAGCGTGTGTGAGAAAGGACCAGGTGCACAGCGTGTGCTTGAGAAAGGACCAGGTGCACAGTGTGTACTTGAGAAAGGACCAGGTGCACAGTGTGTGCTTGAGAAAGGACCAGGTGCACAGTGTGTGCTTGAGAAAGGACCAGGTGCACAGCCCTGTCCTAGCTTGGCAAAATGTTCTGTTAATCGGCAACAGAGCATAGGCTAAGACAGCTGCAGAACAATCTTCTTGTTGCATACGACACATGGTATTACCAGACAGTCACCCATCTGGGCAATGACCAGGCTCAACGTCGCTTAACTTCGATGATCCTACAAGAACCTGAGTATCAAATGCGATTTGGCCGTGTGACACATACATACTGCTAGACAAACAGTATTTAGTCAATATGTTGTATAGGCAGGGGAAAATTCGTTGGGTCCAGGAAATAAGGAAGACTCAAAACTCCTTTATAAAAATATGAGAACATATTTGTCAGCCGGAGAATGAAGAGTGGGAGAGAGATAATGAGAACCGACGGTCTGTCCCCAACAGGGACACCGGTCTTGTGCCTTCCAGACCAGCCTAGGCGGTCTGCCTCTCTGTTCTGAGTCCTCTGAGCTTCCACTCAGGGTGTCCTGTGTTTTTCTTTTATCGGGTTTGAATGCCCACGCTTGTGTGTTCAACATCCTGTTTTCGGACACCCACGCATATGCATATTTCCTAAGGTGACTGGGGTCACTTCCACTTCCGCCAAGGTGTTGGCCTGGAAATGACCTCCCGCGGCAGCATATCATAACAAATATTCTTTTTCCTGGGATGATGTTTCTAACAGTTTGAATTAAAGAAATACAATACTTTGTTTTATATTCTTGTACTACAAGAATCAGTTTACAGGAATAAATATAAAGATTTTAGTCATCAACTCACCTGTTCTTTCAAAGTATCCAATATATAGTAGGCCTGTGGTGAGGCAGGTTGGAAGTGGGCGTGGTAGTCTGGGCTATCAGGGTTAGTGCTAACAAGGAAGAAAAAATATGGTCTTAAATAATAGGCGAACCAATATCTGTGTGACAATCTGAGAACATGCAAAAGAAGTTAAGCCGAATCAAAAGATATCATTCTTAAGTATTTTAATTGCTTTTTGAATCACTAAATACACGGTCGACCATAAATGAGTACACCCCTACCAGTTTGTTATAGAAAGTTCATTTTCTTCTAAACTAAACGTAGATTTTATTATTTCTAGTGGAACATTACACAATCAAAAACGGATATTATCAGGTATTATTTATGACCAAACTCAACAGTATTGAAACTGTTGCCAAAAATATGAATATGTTGCCATCCAAAAATGAGTACACCCTGAGAAAATATTTTTGGCAACAGAGGTTCAATGTTGTAGAGTTTGATCATAAATAATACCTGATAATATCCGTTTTGATTGTGTAATGTTCCACTAGAAATAATAAAATCCTGCTAATTTGGTTTAGAAGGAAATTAACTTTCTATTAAAAAGTGGTAGGGGTGTACTTATTTATGGGCGATATTGTATTAATTGATAGTAAACTGCATATAGTAAGATTACATAGAGGAAGCTGCTTATTATAATCACAGATAATGTTATCAAACGGTTAGTGTTATCAAAATCGGTCAGTTCCACACACAAATGATCACAATAAAAAGCTTCCTCTATATGTCCTTTGCTAAATGTTAGCCATTGTGATTAAAAACACCCTGTTTCAAAATGAACACAATAAGTGGCTTCCTCTGTATATAATTAATATTTAACAGTTTCAAATTGATAGGACCCCAAAACAAATATACAAATAGGATTTACATTATTAATATGATAATTTATTATGATTTAATTTGTTTATATAGTATCATATGATATACCCCTATCATCTTCAGTCAATTTTTATTTTATTCATATGTTTTTACTATTATTTTATTAAAAATTACAGCAACAGACATACATTTTAAAAGTAACAGCATTTTTCCATTTTAAAAGTAACAACATTTTTCCATTTTAAAAGTAACAGCATTTTTTCATTTTAAAAGTAACAGTATTTTTCCATTTTAAAAGTAACAGCATTTTTTTCATGGACAGGTTTAGTCAAAGTTGCACTGCAAAATGTTGTTTTAAATGTTTTGACTGACATTTCTTTCATCTTAATTTCAGTTTCACTTTATTGCAACTCTCAGGCCATCTCGCTAGAGGCTTGTTCTTTATTCCTGATTTGAATTGCTTACTAAAAGGTCATAGAATGACAGTCTGAGAATTGCAATAAAAAGCAACAGAAATTAAGATGAAAGAAATAATAATTAACACTCAAATACTTTTGGAGTTGGTTGTAAATACGTTCTCTTGTATGGAAACAGAAAAAAAATTCCTTTCTGTCGTTTTTAACCAGACATGCATATATATATATATATTGTTAATTAATACCTTCAGTGCCAACATTTTTTTCGTTGACAAGTGTAGGCCCAGAATAGAACAATGGGGATTCCCCAGAGACTGAATGGCATTGCCAGAAGGTATTAGTCAGAGCAGAGGACAGAATGAAGACAAGGCACAAATTCAAAAAAGGGAGATGTTAATTAATTAACGTTGTTTGGTACTTAGTAGTTAAAACATTAATTAACATCCTTTGGTGCTGAAAGTGTTAAAAACATATGACATAAATAAATATACACTTATATAAATAACAAATGTAGATTATAAATTCACTTATATTCTTTCCCTGTTAGAGTTTTATCTTAAACTGTTGTAATATTTAATATTTTTTCTCTGCAGTAAAAAAGAATCATCATAAGGAAATTTAAATTCAGAATCGACAATGCTTTCACAATTGGTGATTAGTGCAGATTAGTAAAGAAAGATTGCCATATTTGATGGCATATAAGACCACCCACACCCTTGTTTCAGCAGGGAATATTAACCCGTTATGGGGCAAGTGACTGTATATGATCACCTGAGGACCTGTCAGCCACATGCAAATATTGTAGCCACAAAGAGAACATAATCCGCACCAATGTGGTCTGCAAGCTTTGCAAAGTACATTTGTGCTTGAACAAAGACAGAAACTGTTTTGAGGCACACCACATCCCATTAAATTAGCTGGTTTTTGGCCGGCACAATAACATTTTAAAATCAACCCGGAGATGTTAATTTTTTTGTTAATATCAATTTTTTGTATCTATTTATTTTATTGAATGTTATTCTTTAATTCTATGTTTTATTTAACTTTCTACTTTAATTTTTAATTTTTTAATATTTTTGGTCACTTTTTGGTTGAGGCACCATATATGATCACTTCATCAGAAAGCTTGCAACTGAAAATATCTTGTAATTAGGTCTAGTTTAACATACAAAAGGGTGGTTTTAATATCTAAAATATTTTTAGGGATGCCCTATAAAGGGTTAACATGGGAAAAAATGTATTTCCCTGAATTCTTTTTATTTATCACCCAGTTTTTTAACTCCACTTCAAGTTCTGACCAATGTGGGTTTGGACAATGAAGGTTACATTTACCTTTTGAGCCGTTTGTTTTTTTGGGGAAAGGGGGTCTTATATGCAATCAAATACAGTAATTGTCCATCTTTGTTCACTTGTTGCCTGAAATATTTGTCATTCAATAACAAAATAGACAGAAAGAGACAACACGGATATCAAATGATAATATCTCTCTACAGAGACTTTAATCACATGCAGTGTCATTGTGAACACATGTGAACACCGACTCATATAGAAATCTAAACGTGTCAATGTGAACAGGTAAACCGACAAACATGAAGAAGACTTTAGAAAATATAATGCTTGTGGGTAAAAGTATCATCCATAATCAGTAAGACATAATAACCATATATATATTAGTAAGTGTAAGCAAATTGATGTTTATATGAGCACCATAGTATCACTAACAAATATCTTTGTGAACATCTATCAATTTTTCAGAGATATGGAAACTTCAACTCACTTCACCAGAGAGGTGATATCAAATACAAATCTAACAGTATATTCATCAATTTTAATTTAAAAATTAATTGTAATTAGAATTTCAATTATCCTATCCTACTGGTTTCAATTTTGTGATTTGAGCTAATTTCTAAAGATTTCATTGTTTTATAATTTATTTTTAACTTGAACTTCTAGTGGGGGGTCAGTCAGCAACAAAGAAAAAAACAGAATCTTTTTTTTAAATTTAATCTAATTTTTTTCAGTAGAACTGCAAACCAACTTCTATAGAAGTCCAAAAAAATAACAATAATGAAACAATAATGAGAAGAAAATCATCATAAAAACATGTATTAAAGAACATGTATTAAAAAACATGTATTAAAAAGCACCAAAAAGCAATTTCAAAGCTGGATTCACTCTCGCAATTCAAAGAAATTGATTGAGATTAGTATTTTTTTTTTAAAAGTCTAATGGCATAGCATAAGAGGAAGCAAAAAGAATGATTAGTTGCTGAAAAGGCTAAAAAGGGAGTGACTTGTAATTGTAGAACAGTCGTTCTATTTCAGTGGTTCCCGTCCAAGGGGGGAATAAAGCTATTAGGTAAAACTAAAAGTCCAGTCTAAGAATCGGATTTTCTGCACTTCTATATATCAAGTTGAGGGCTCGAAATAAGCTCCAAGTTGAGAATGATTTAAGATGTGCTCACTCACAAATGAAAAGAGATCACTTTGATGTGTATATCAGTTACGATAACAGAATTCTTACTTTTTTTGTAATGAATTGGAATTTCAAAAGATGTGTTCTAATTATTTTCACTTGCTTTCTTTGAGTAACAAATACACATCAGCAGCTATACAATTATAAAATTAAACTCTTAGTATGAAGCTGTCTAATTATACGTAAAATAAAGTTATTATTTGAAACTATTCTTTGTTGCAACTTAATAAATGGTAGAGGGGGGATACTAGTAATCTTATTGACAAAAGTGGGGAATGACTCAAAAGGTTGGGAACCACTGTTCTATTTGATCGTTCAATCTGATAGGCCACAAGAACATTGGAAATAAAAGAAATTTTAAAAAAAAAAAGAACTGATGAAACACTCAAGTTGTCTTCAATAAGTCTCTAAATGATTATAATACGCTGATCTATTCGGACTAGTGTCCTGATCTTGCTTGTTATAGTCACAACGTTTCGGCTGTTGTACTCTCCAGCTTTTTTAGCTATCATATTAAATAACCTGGAGGTGAGGAGTGGTGTAACGACTGAAAAGAAAACTGAATCGGTGGACCGAGTTTGAATTTCCGCCAAGGCTGATTACATTCACTTTGCATTAATGTCCTTGGGAAAGGCATGAATCAACTTCTTCCCTCCCAGACAGTTGGAGCCCTTTAGCCCTGTGAGGCACTCCATCTAAGAGAAGGTTACTCTGACTGAAAAAACCTAGAGCCATAACTGGTCCCAAGCCCGGGTAAAGGAGGAAGTTTCGGCATAGGGCTGGCAACGCCATCCGATAAAAAACCTACTTGCTACTGAAACTGCAGCAGAATGGTTGTGGCCCTATGCTCCACAAGGAATCTACAGGAATAAACATTCAGTAACCTTCTGGGAATTTTGAATCAAACCCTTTAATTCATGGGATAGATTGTTCTCATTCGTTTTTCAAGGGTGCCAAGATTTTGTGCACTTAGTAACTTTGAAAGCCTCTAACTTATGTGTCTGTTCATGTAGGACTAAAATTGACATGACAACTGCAAATTTCAAACACACTATCCTTTGGCAATCAGATTCCCCTGCAATAGCAGGAAATACATTTTGCTTGGCGAACAAAGTCCCCAGAGCGCTAGAGGTTAAAAAAAGTGATTGCAAAGGAATATTCTTGAATTTAATTTCTCATAATTTGAATTTATTCTATGAGGTTTTTTTCATTTATGAAATATATATGAAATGTTCATGCTTTTGCCATCAAAGGGTGGACCATTGGCTAAGGAATAATTGATTAAATCTTCGAGCAGATCTAGGAATTCGTTTTTCGATTGAGAGAAATTTTTTCATAATAAGAGAATAGTCCGAAATATGGGAGTCAAAACTTACAGTTACCTCCACTGCATTGTAGCTATATATGAACTGATTTTCATTCGGTTTTTAGTTAGTGTATGGTGTTGGCAAAGGTATGCGCTCTCTTAGTGCTTCCTAGTTTAAACTACATTCATTCATTGGTTTAGTTATGGAAAGGAACACAAGTTATCTTTTCTTTTTTACTTGTGTTTTATTTGTCGGGAATTTTCCCACTGACCATTTCCCAACCGACATGAATTTACTAACGTGCGACTCAAATATCTGTTCACCTGGGGATCACTGTGATTTTTGTTTGCCTTATTGAAGGAGAATGAGGAAAAGATCAAAAGGAAGAATTCAAGCAGACGAGAGTTTGCATATTAACAAATACTTCCTGAAAGTCTGTGGAAAAGTCCTAAATCCAATCAAATGAACCAACCAATCTATAAGAGATCCTTTCTTAAAATTGTTATTACAAATAATAATCCTTCTATAAATCACTTTAGACTTGAAACCAAGTTGTCATTAAATAATTATATACTGATATGCTTCTGTCACAGAAAGCTCCATATCTACAAGAGAATTCGATAATTATTAAAATTCTGTAATTCTAGAGAATTATACATATATATACACTGCAGTATATTGTAATATGTTAGCACAGTCATGTTTTGATAAAGCTGGTACCACTTTCAGCCAGTATATCATCAGTACTATTTATTGTAATCCCATGATCCTCTGGGGAGGGGAATGTGTCGTAACAGTTAACTGCACAGAGAATGGAATTGGTCAGTGAAGTTCAAACTCCGCCCAGGACAATTTGCATTCACTTTGCTCTAATGCCTTTGAGAAAGGCATAAATCCGTTTTCCCCACCAGTTATGAGTAAATAACAGTGCAGTTGAAGCCCTTTTAGTCCTATAAGGCAGTTCATGTTGGGCATCAGGCTAGCACCCTGGCCCCGTAAAAAACCCACAATGATTGGGTCTTCAAGGATCAGTCAAGAAATGAAGACAAAATCATTGCTTCATGTGCGACACAAGAGCAACTGAGATGAGAGCATTACCTTCTGGGACTGAAGGATGGGGGCAAAAAAAAAAACTTTTTTATTCTATATATATATACTTTTGTTCAGACAATCCAATCCGATCTTTGATGTTAACACAACTTGTCAGCTGATTCATTCTACGGCCTTCTTCAGGTGTAATATGTAATATTCGTAAGGAAAGAGTCTCAAATTACACCAGAAAAAGGATTTATAATGAATCAGCTCAAATTGGATTGTTCGAACAAGAGTTGGTATGTTAGAGACTCTTCTCAAAGCTGTAGACAAAAGTTGGTATGTTAATGACTCTTCTCAAAGTTATAGACAAGAGTTGGTATGTTACTGACTCTTCTCAACGCTATAGACAAGAGTTGGTATGTTAATGACTCTTAAAGCTATAGACAAGAGTTGGTATGTTAGTCACTCTTCTCAAAGCTATAGACAAGAGTTGGTATGTTAATGACTCTTCCCAAAGCTATAGACAATGTTTATTCTACGTCAATAAATCTATGACAGATGGTATTAAATAATGGCTGAAAGTGATAGCAAGCCTATCCAAACATGTAAAAGTATAATGTGTTGTGCATCTGATATATTTCAACAGACATGCAAGACATGGCCTCTTCTGCAGAAGATGAAAAGAAACATTTAGGATGTGTACATACATGAAATAAATATAGACGACAAACAGTACAAAAAATATAACATTCAGAAAATACTGAACAAACATTTATTTTCAGTCAACATACAACACATACATTTAGCACAAGAACAAACTAATTTTGACCAACATGACTATGGAATTATTATTAATTTTTTACTAGTATTTTGTTTCATTTTAATTTTAGTTGCTTTTTATCGCAACTTACTAAAGACAGCAGTTGTGATTACGGAATTATTATTAATTTTGTACTGGTATTTTGTTTCATCGTAATTTTAGTTGCTTTTTATCGCAACTTACTCAAGCCAACAGTCTAAACAACACAGATCGGCAATAAAGAATAAGCTCTAGGCGAAACTCGAACTCGCATTCCTTTTATCTCAGAGAGCTGCCTATGTACAGCACTACTCTACTGATTGAGCTACTAGAGCTTGTACGGGTGACAAAAGATCAAATCTAACCATTAAACTAATCCTTCATCCTTCCCTGATCATTTGGCGCCATATTTGTTATTGTTTTTACATACATACATTAGTTGTAGCAGAAATATTACCCTATTTTTTTCTTATTAGATGAAGCATTGTCAACCAATATTTTCTTTCATCTTAAAGCTTTTTTAGTTGCTTTTTATCACGTTTAATGTGAAAAAATACTAGTCAAATAGTGCAAACAGCCATGACATGTACATCCACCAGAAGGCATACATCAATCCAATACACAAGGTGGAACTACATTCATTAGAATTTTATGAATTTTAAGAATTTTAAAGTTTTAGAATTTTAATATTTTATAACATCTAGAAGACTGAAACTGAAAGTATTTTTCATTTTCATAGTTTATTGTTATTAGTCAAAAGGTTTAAATTTCTTAAAATTATTCTAAAAAATCTTTAAAATGTTGCGATGTTTGCCTCTTTCACTGAACCAGAGTATAAGACTTTTTTGTACTATCCAACCCAGGGATTGAACTCACGGCCGGCAGGCAGGTTATCAGACATGTTTAATTAATGTTTTATCCACTAGGCTATTGTCTCTGGTTCAGTGAAAGGGGCAGACAAGTGACATCACAAGGACGATAGGAGATATCCTCTGGCATGGACAGTGGAATGAGAACAAAATCTTCTTTTTTTTTCCCCAATCACTTCTGTCCCGGATGTGTCGGGGGAATATATCTCCTTTTTTTCTTTTTTTTAATTTGGTGAGAATTGTTTTTTGGGACGGTTTACATTTCCACCAGGATGGTTAAAATTGTTGGTACGTAGTAACCTTGAATATTAAACTTACGTTTCAATCCAATTAGGTCGCAGTTCATACCCAGTAAATAATTATAAAGCTTGAAATTTTTTCTTCTTTAACTTTTTATATTAATTGTGATGGGAAAAGGATCTGTGCCAACATATTTCCAGAAGAGCCACACATTAAATGTCCAAGAGTCACATCTGGCTCATGAGCAACGGTTTAGTTGTTAGATAGTTTTACTAATCATGAATATTAAACTTGTGTTTTAATCCAATTGGGTTGCAATTCATACTCAATAAATAATCATAAAGCTTGAAATTTTTTCTTCTTTACCTTAACTATGATGAGAAAAGGAGTTCAGTCAACATATTTCCACAAGAGCCACACATTAAATGTCAAAGAGCCACATATGGCTCACGAGTTGCGGTTTAGTTGCCTCTGGTTTATTATATTATAGGTACATACATACTAACCTTGAACTTTAAACTTAGGTTTCAATCCAATGGGGTCGCAGTTCATACCCAATAAATAATTATAAAGCTTGAAATTTTTTCTTCTATCTGAGCCAACAGATTTCCACAATCGTGCACATTAAATGTCAAGGAGTCGCATGTGGCTCATGAGCAACGGTTTAGCCCCACCCCCTAATCCTTAAACTTCAGAGAAATTTTCAAAGTTCTTTTCCACTTTTAATTGGAAATCTAATTTGTAGAATCTATGTTTGTTTTCCAACTTGTAAAATTTCTATTTAATTCATTGAAAATTGTTATTATCTTGTTTTTACTATGTGTTAACATTTTAAACATTCATAAAGATTTGCAGAAAAGGAGGCAGATTTGCAGAACTGGATGATTAGGGCAAAATTATAACTCTTGGAAAGCACAGCGAATAGAAATATCTGAGCAGTATTAATAACCATAAATAATTATTAATAGAGTATTTCTTAAAAGATTAATGATGAAAAGAGTTAACAAGGATTAGACTGTGCAAACCAATAGAAATAAAACAAAGGGTGAAACTATTTTTTTTTAAAGACAAATATGTGTGCAGCAATGATTATTGATAAATATCATTTTTTTTTGTTGATAAAATACAAGAAAGGAGGATGCATATAGAGATGTGAAAGCCTTTTCTTTGCTTTTTTAAAAAGATTTATGGAATATTGTTCTCGGTTTTATAAGAGTAGAACCGTGCAAATATTTAGGAGAAAAAACTTCTCATTTATTGTTTCTAAATTAGTTTAATCCATTTATAGAGTTTGTTTAACACTTTTGAAAAATTAATAATCAATTTGAGGTGTGAAAAAATGAGTTTTAAAAATGTAAGAAAAACGATTTGACAGTATTATACAAAATAGAAAATTGCATTAAGCAAAAGACTATTCTAATGTGATCATTATATGAATAGTAGAAAATTGCATTATGCAAAAGACCATTCAAATGTGATCATTATATGAATAGTAGAAAATTGCATTAAGCAATTATATGAATAGTAGAAAATTGCATTAAGCAAAAGACTATTCTAATGTGATCATTATATGAATAGTAGAAAATTGCATGAAGAAAAAGACCATTCAAATGTGATCATTATATGAAATGGTCAAAGATTGCATGACTACTGTATTGTGATCATTATATGAAACAGTCATGTTAGCAAACATCTTTTGTCAGCATGCCGCGTTGGGGGTGAATATGTTACTTCTCTCATCTTTTGTTAGATCACTAAAAAATCCAAATGTTTAAACAAATTTAACATAAACTTACATTAAAACCTATTTAGGGAGAGAATTTAAAGTTTAAGTTTTTTCTAGACATAATAAGGAATAAATGTTTAAATTTTCAGCACTCTAGCTCCATTGGTGTGGCCAGTACACGTGATACATACATAGCCAGACTTGAAAACTGAAGAAACCTATTTTGACAGTTTTGGTTGACAATTTCTAAGGAACTATTGTAATGTGATCATTATAAGAAATTGTAGAAAATTGCATAAATCAAAAGACTATTCTAATGTGATAATTATGTGAATAGTAGGAAATTGCTATAAGCAAAAGACTACTATAATGTGATCATTATATGAAATAATATAAAATTGCATTAATCAAGACTATTGTAATGTGATCATTATACAAAATAGTAGAAAATTGCATTAAGCTAAAGACTATTCTAATGTGATCATTATATGAATTATCTTTGTTAAGATCCCCAAAATAAAGTAAGTTTATTTTTTTTAGTCCTTTTTCATTATAGTAAGAATGTTTTTTTTACTATCGATGAGATATCTCAGGATAATCCACAGGGTGTTAATTTCTGCATGATTTTTTTGTCATTAAATTCACCAAAAGACAAAAAAGTATTTTCTGCATAGGCTTATTGCATACTTGAAATAAAAAATTAATTCTAAATTGGAACAATTCTTTAAAAATTCCTTAATGTATCTCAGTGATTGTTCATGGGTTTTAAATAACTAAATATATTGTAGAAATTTTTAAAAAGAAAACATCAAAACATTTCAAGCATAAAATATGATTATCACAAAAAAACAACTGACTGAAAATGAAAACAGAGCAACAAGATATGGAAGAACCAATTCAGATATAATCACAGAAATGGCCAGATTCACATTGTTGTACATATTTTGAATAGACAATGCTGATGAAATTCACCTAGTTCAGTGGAAATGCTTGAGAAAAATCATGCAAATTGGGATGATTGCTGAAAAAAATCTTTAAAAGAAAACAAATGATTCCAAAATCTTTTCAGACAATTGAACTCCTTCATCATGTTCTTGATGTTGTTACCACGTTTCAGCAGATCCATTCTTCAGCCTTCGTCAGATGTATAATTCATAGGGGGGAAAAACACGCAATTTCTTCAGATAAGGGCACCAAAAAAAGAAAATTATTAATATACCAACTGGATCAGTCTATCAGCAATGCTAGATACACGGATGAAACCATTCTGCCATCCATGGACCCCAGAAATTCCAAACCACCTGGCCAACAAATACCATGGCTTGGGATTGAACTGTAAAACCTTTATAAGTCCTACTCAGGGCTATACTTTGTGTTAATCATTGTTACCTACAACACTGGTTTATTGCTGGGTTTAAGTTATTCATGTGTTCACACATTTATATGTATCTATGTATCCAGACTTTGCCAACCCTAACCGTTCATAGTAGAAATTTTGCACACACATAACCCTCAATGAGTAGGGAAAATGTTTTGTTTGTTTTTGGAAAATTCTCCCCCTGAATAGGTGTTTAGAGGGGTGTTCAATATGCAATGTAAGTTTATGCTAAATTGGTCACTAGTTTGTGCCCACTTATTTTTTGAAAATTCAGACCTTTCTTAATGATCACAGCCCAACAAAAGGCGTGAGAAGTAACTTATTCATTGATCACCCCATTTTATAACTTTTTAATTGATCACCCCCAACACAGCATATATGGGTGGTGATTCATAATTTCCCTTGGAATGCTAATTCTTTTTGTTTTTGTTTGGAAAATTAAACTTTACCAGTCCCAGTTGTTAAATATCTGTTCAGAGGACTTTAATTTAAAAGTAACTCAAGGTCAAAGATACAGATATCTCCCTCTTTTTCAAAAGTTTGCTTTATGCAAATTTATTAATTTTACAAAAAAAAAGCGAGAAGAGAAAATAGCGTTATACAGGTATACCTTGATTAGTGCGGTTAATTTGTTCCAAAATTTTCTGTACTGTTCAAAACCGCACAGTTCAAGGTCTTATTATAATTTAAGGTGTTTTTTTTCAGCTTATACTTAGTTACATTAAATTCTACAGCAATAACCTAACCGTACTACATCAAAACGTACATTTATCAAAACTGCACAAGGTCTTATTATAATGTTTTTTTCTTTCAGTTACATTAAATTGTACAGAAATACCTTAACTGTACTAGATCAAAACCCTCACTAATCAAAACCGCACTATTCAAGGTATTGCTGTATTTGTTTTGCAGCAAACTGTTATAAAGGCAGCTCACACCCTCTTCCTCTCTCTACTTTCAGATAGTGGGACAAACCTGCATTAATATCTGCAATATGATATACGGTTTTTTTTTCTCCTCTTTTCTTACAGATTATATACTTGACGAAGGCTGGAGAATCAATCGGCCAAAACGTTGTGATAACAACATCAAGAACATGATGAAGGATTTCAATTCTCCAAACAAAATTTGGAAAGTATAATGGCTCTTCTCAAAGTTCCAGCCATTCTCAATGGAGGACAGATGGGGAACATTTGAAGGGGGCCACAGACCGAAATAATAATAAATGAATTTCTGTCTACCTGTTGGTCTTGTTTGACAGGGGGCCCTGGAACATGAGAAGAGCTCTTAAGGGGGCTGTGGCCAAAGAATGAGGTTGAGAATAGCAGTATAGACAACATAAGACAACTGAATTGAAGGATAGTGAATGCAAGAAGCATGGCTCAACTTGATAGTCTCATGGTAGAAAAGAGGAAGCATGGCTCAACTTGATAGTCCCA
>VCCN01003851.1:2009618-2029903 GCA_006491835.1 Architeuthis dux | reverse complement strand
ACGTTTGTCTATAACTTTGAAAAGAGTCATTAACATTCAAACTTTATTTCGGACAATCCAATGTCTTTATGATTCGGCCGAAACGTTGTGTTAACATCAAAGATGGGAAGAAGAGATTGGATTGTTCGAACAAAAGTTCGAATTTTCAGTTTGTTGTGTTATTTAAAAATGTCATATTTTTTCTTTTTTGGGGTCATTATTAGACATTTTTTTAATTATTATTTTTCTTCTTCTGTGTCTTACCTTCGTTTCTTCACCGGATAAACTCCACACTTTCACTGCCCCAGAATTGGAAACTGCTACAACAACATCATCTGCAATCAGAAAATAGACATTACAATCAGTGCCGTATTAACTATGAGGCATAAACTTCAGGCCCGTCAGACTCTAAGGGCCCCAGAACAGATTTAGGGGCCCCGAGCAGGCCGTGGCCTAATAAAAAACAAAAACATCAACACTTTGACTACGGTGGTCAGCTAGACCTGATTTGAACCTCCTTATACACAGAGTTTTACAGTAAATAGTTATATATATCTTTAGTGTGGGGGGGGGGGGCCCAAGTTGATCTGTGCACCCCAGGCCCCTATTAAACTTAATTTGGCCCCGATTACAATTAGCCACTAACAACTTGAGGTGCTTGTGGCTTAATGGTTAGCAGCATGGGAAATGGAATTGGCGAACTGAGTTCAAACTACAGCTGAGACAGTTTGCACTCACTTTGCACTGATGCCCTTGGGAAAGGCATAAATCCATCTCTTTTCATCCCAGCTAAGGTAGATTCTTGCTGATGTGTTTGGATGAAAATAACAACATGACTTTAACCAAACACCAAGATTTTTGACCAATTAATTAGAGGTCTGGTTAGTCACTCAATAGAAACTGTCACTTGAACAACATCTTTTGGCAGCATGCGTGTTGGGGTGATCAATTAAAAAATTGGAAAAATGGGTGATCCATGAATAAGTTACTTCTCTCGCCTTTTGTCGGGCTGTGATCACTAAAAATGTCTGAATTTTCAAAAAAGGGTGAATGCTGCCGGACACAAATTAAGGGACCAATTTAGCATGAACTTAGACTATAAATTGAACCCCACCAAAAACCTATTTTGGGGGAAGATTTTCAAAAAACAAAATAAGTTTTTTCTAGACATAATAAGGAGTAAATATTTAATATTTAAGTTTTCAGCCTTCTAGCTCCATTGGTGCAGCCTGTACTCATGATACATCCAGCCAACCAGCCAAACTTAAAAACTGAAGAAATCTATGTTGATATTGACAGTTTCTAATAAAACCATCAATAAATCTTGGAGCGAGTCAACCAGATCGGATGGTATTTATTTCTGGGTCTGGTCTCTCTTTATATTTCACCAGTCATTCTCGTCACTTCAGGACTTTTGAAATAATGGAATTGCGATGAACGCAATGAACATTGTCAAGGGAAATAACACCTTTTAAAAAGAACGTGTTACTGTTGATTTTTATAATTAATCAAATTTATATTTTCTATAGTTTTGAGAAGGGTCATTAATATTCAAATGGTTCTTCGGACGATTGAACTCCTTCTTGTTATTTGTGTTGTAAACACAACGTTTCGGGAGATCCATTCATCGGCCTTCTTCAGGTGTAAAATCCGAGTGTGATGGGTTAAACAGGGGTTTAAAGGGGGGTAACCCTTATAGCACATGGCCCGGGTGTTTCTGTGTCTTTGTCTTGTCGGGTTTAGGTCTGTTGCGAAGTGGAAATCACATCGGGTTGAAATCCGCGCTCAATGCATTAGCCAGACAAGTGCGGATTTCAACCTGATGTGGCTCCCACTTCTTAACACACCTAAACCCGACAAGACAAAGACACAGAAACACCCAGGCCATATGTTATAAGGGTTACCCCCCTTTAAACATAACTTCTGAAGAAGGTCGAAGAATGGATTGGCCGAAACGTCCTGTTTACAACACAAATAACAAAAAGGAGTTCAATCGTCCGAAGAACCATTTGAATAACAAAATTTATATTCATAAATTTTTAAATTTATAATTAATAAAAATGTATTAAGTGAGATCTCTGTCAAAACTGAAAATTTAATTGAAATCTCTGTCAAAACTGTAGTATATGAGAATTAATAAAGATGATAAAAATAGCGATGTGAGTACACCACGTACCTTCTCCTTTGACTGGTTTGAGGATACAGCAGGCACTTATCCAATCAGGAGTGACTTTGGAATGTAAAGTGAACAAGATTTCAAATCCAAATGGATCCATGATGTGGATCTCTGGATAATATCCATTGCAGACAAGTTGGACATCACTTCTGCCACTGAATCGGTAGGGCTGGAAAAGAAACATTCAAATATAAAATCATTTAAAATACACGTTTCTTAAAATCTCTAACAAAAGGACATTGAAAACATATCTGGTTAGTCACTCAATAGAAACTGTCATGTGACCAATGTCTTTTGACAGTCTGCCGTGTTGGGGGTGATCAATTACAAAATTGGAAAAAGGGATGATCAATGAATAAACTACTCACCTTTTGTTGGGCAGTGATCACTAATTTAGCATAAACATACATTGTAAATTGAACCCCCCCAACTAAAAACTTATTTATGGGGGAATTTTCAACAAAAAAACATAAAACGTTTTTTCTAGACATAGGAGTAAATGTTTAAATTTTCAGCCTTCTAGCTCCATTGGCGCAGCCTGTATGCGTGACACATACATATGTACATACATAGATAGTCAGCCAGCTATGTTGACAGTTTTGGTTGACAGTTTCTAATATTTAAAGCTGGTATTGACATACTGAGTCGGTAGTCCAAACAGTCAGTTTTTTTAGGCGAAAATGTTACAGTAACGCTAATTTTACCCTGTTTCTCAAGTGTTCATTCTCCATAATGTTGACTAATACAAAACTGTTATGCATGCCATAATAAAGGATGTCCAATTCTGAATCTGTTGGTGTCTTATTTGTCACTGTTTGACTTAAAAGGAATTTTACAGTGAATTTTCAATTTAATGTGTTTACAGTGCCCAAACTATGCTGTGGTGGTTTTTTACTGCGGTCTTCCCGATAGTCACTTATGGAGCTAAAATGTGGAACCTAACCAAAAGTTTGGCTCTCAAACTAAGAATCATCCAACATGAACAGTGTTATGATGTGTTTCCGGACACCTGGGCGGAAATGTAAGTGAACCCAGTCACCTCAGGAAATAGGTATATTGCATCAGTGTTCAAAACAGGAAATGGGAACCCGTTATTGACACCTATAAAGCAGACCTGGATAGCGAACAAAGCGGACAGAAATCTCGACACTCAAAGAAGACACAGACATCAGCTGGGCCGAAAGGCACGAGACCGCTGTCCCTCTTGGGGACAGACTGGCAGTTCTCCTTATCTCTCTCTCTCTCTCCCACTTTTCACTCTCCGGCCAACAAAGATGTATGTTGTGTAATAAAATTATGTCCAGATATTTTTACAAGCAAGTCTTCGAGTTTCCTTTATAATGAAGTCCAGGACATTCAGCCGCTATGCAACAACAAGAGTGGGTCATGCTTAACATCACAAGACAGCACATTATATTAGAAATTATTAATTATATTGGAAATAACCAAGTTATGGAGAAATGTTTGCACTTGGAGGATTTTCTTAGAATCAATACCACAGTAATAAAAGAGGAATGTCTTACCTGTATTCGAGTGTGAACAATGGGTAATCGGCTACTCTCAAGGCACCGTCCATCACTGATGTCCCAAAGACACATTTCGCTGGAATCATAAAGGAAAACATTGACATTTTCTTGGAGCAGAACAACAGAGTTTTAAAAAAACAATTCAAGAATTTAAAAGAACAGTTTAAACATTAAAAACTTATCTAGACTAGTAAATGCCCTTTGTTTTGATAACAGTATTACAGTGAAACCTCGATTATCCGAATGAGACAAACAGGGTGCATTTTGTTTGTATAATTGATTGTTCGGATAACTGATCCGATCATAAAAAGAAAGCAATACTGAACAATTGCAGAACCATGAAAACTTGTTCAAATAATCCAAAATTTGGATAATTGAGGTTTCTCTGTATCTAAAGCTGTGTTCTGTGTCAGTATGTTTACACAGTAATTTGAAAGGTTAATGCAAGGTATTGTTAACTAAAATTCTTGTATTCATTTTTGGTTAAAAAACGGAAATGACACATCAGCAAACAGTAGCAGTAGTAGTTGTAGTTATATTATCAGCAGCCAATGAATGAACACACATACACAGCAGAACAGCCAATTCTGTGTTTGTGTGTTTGCATTACCCCCTTCATCTCTTTCTGCTTGTTATTTCACAGAGAGACTGACAGCTCACAAATTATAATAAAGATTACAAAAAACAAGATGTTTATACGACTCCAACCCTTTTGATAAACAAACAGCAGAGCAGGGTTGCCAGATTTAGCCAGAAGGCAGAGATAATCCGAGCTTCATCTAAGACTTACCCAGCATGGGCATTGGAATAGTGCTGAATTTAGAAATTGAGTGAGTCTGGAGACAGAGGTTCAATACCAGTCTCTTGCAGCCTGCCCCAAGATGCTGGTATTGAACCTTTGCCTCCAGACAAAGCCTGTGTTGAGTAAGTCTCTGAGTCCGGATTATCTCCCCTTCTGGCCAAATCTGGCAACCCTGAATCAGAGAGATTTCATGAATAAAAGTATTCTTCTCCCACTAATAAGTTGATAGACTGAATTTTTTAAAACTCTTTACTGATTTAGCATAAATATTTATTGGTAATTGGTTTTAATTTATTAACTCTATTCTAATAACATTTCTATATTTTGATGTTAGACAGGATTCTAGGTTTTCAAATCAACTCTTTATGGTTAAAAGATAGTTAACTCTTAGATTCATAGACAGTTTGTAACCGCTGTGAAACTCTTCAACGAAAAGGATTTTTTAAAAAATAGAACTCTTTTGGGAATTGAATTAAAGAAGAATAAAATAAATTACCAAAAAGTGCAAGGGAGGTAACTAATCAGAAGTTACTTCCCTTGAATCAATTTCTTTTCTACTAGAATGAATTTAAGAGTTAAAAACCAATAATAAAAGCTTTGAAATTGAAATGTATCCACTTACCCATTTTCCGAACTGCTGACAACATAGGGATATCCTTGTTGTTCACTGCCCAGGGAGAGGCAGCATATTGATGCAGTGTGTCCAAAAAGCATATGTCGAGGATAGATCTACAAAACAAAGCATCAGACACCTAGTAACAAATCAAAATATAATAAGTATGTCTAATCTGGGGGAGAATTTGGTACTTGTTTATCTTCAGGCCAATCAGATTGCGATTCACACTTTCAAAGCAACTTGCGATTGGGTGCATTCTCTAACAAATCATAAAGGACATGTAACCCACCCCCCTCCCGACCCCCAACCTCTCAGATTTTAATGAAAATTGACATGTCAAGTGAGTTTTTGCTCAAACTTCCCAAAATGTAATCTGTTTTAAAAAATTCTAATTGGGGGAGGGGCTATGACCCCCCGCCCCTAATTTTGACATTTTGGTAAACCCGCCTTTTTTTCAAAGTTCATAATTCTGATACTAATTAAGATAGAACCTTGGAGTTTATACCATTGTTTAGAGAATAATCAGCACTATAATAATGCTATAATACAGTTTTGTCTAGGATGTCCCTAAAAAGAGTTACAGTCATTTTAAAATGGGGGTGGGATCTGCAGCTAATCACAATCCAGAAAATATTTTTCTCATAAACTGCCCCCAAGTACTCTCTATCTTATGTAACTATTACAGTTTTGTGGTTTTTGCTCCTTATGGGTGAAGAAGCAGGCTGAACATTACCCATTTTTACAATTAATCCTAATTTTCCCCCTAATTAAATGTAATTAAGGGGCTATAGTCAAACCCCCATCAACCTAATAAGAAAGTTTCCCTTTATTTTGTTTAAAATATACAATAAAATCATAAGAAAAGTGGCCACATATAAGTATCCTTATTACATCATTACTGTATGTAGCCTACCTATATGAGAGTTATACATGTATGATATATACCCACTATACTGTGGCAAAGACTTGCCAGTTCAGAGATCAAAACTTGTGCGGGTCGCTTGTATCTGCGTCAGCGAAGGACCCGGATCAGCTTGTGGCAGCTCTTTTAAACCAGAATCTTTCACAGTACATCCGGGATACTAACGCTTTACTCATACGGGTCTTTCCCCTGCTGTTCTGGCCAATAAAAAGGCGAAGCAATGTTCAAAGAGGGAGTCGCCTTTTGGACTTATACAATGTTGTTGTCAGTCTGAGTTTTGATCTAGGTGAATGAGTACTGGGATGCGAAACATGGAAACCAACTTAGAATAGCACAGAGAGCCATGGAAAGAGCAATGCTAGGGATAACTCTAAGAGACAAAAAAAGATCAACATGGATCAGAGAGAAGACTAGAGTGAAAGATATTATACAAATAATTAAGCAGTAAAAATGGAGATGGGCTGGTCACCTAGCAAGAAGAGATGACAATAGATAGGGGGAAAAGACTAACCGATCGGTGTCCATGGGACAGTAAACGCAGTTGGAAAAGACCAGACACAAGATGGAGGGACGAGATAGAAAAGCTTGCCGGTAAGACGTGACAGAAGTTAGCACAAGATAGGTTGTCATGGAAGGAGATGGGAAAGGCCTTTGTCCAGCAGTGGACTTATAACGGCTGATGATGATGAGGGTAGGAATGATAACAGAGAAAAAATAATGACTACATGGTTTCATTCCTTAATCAAGATAGTCAAAGAAACAATCAATTGTTTTTTTCACCCCAAAAATGAGGACACCTTTTGGGTTAAGTCAGAAAATGTATTTTCTCAGATAAGATCACCCAATATTTTCCCTGGAGTAAAAATTGGGTACTCTTTTTAAAAGAAAGAAAGAAATGCAGCTGAAAAAAATTGAAACATACCATCATGAAAAGGTCTAGATGTAGCTACTCTTAAATTGGTCAAACTAGATGAATTTTTTTAATACACAATTTTCTTAAATTTCCTTTTGTATCAATAAAGGATTTCCATTGTTTGATTGTATTAAAAAAATGTTTTATTAAAGATCAAATTTATCAAAGACTTTTATTTTTAGCTCCATATTAGACAGAGGAGTGAATGAAACATTAGCTTAGTTTATACCCTGTAGTAACTATGAGAATATTAGTACACATTAATGTGGTGAACTTTGGGGCAGTGGCATAGCAAGGGTTCTCAGCACCTGAGGGCAGTTGCGCTATATCCTAGGGGAGGGCATAATTATTAATTAACAAGCATTATAGGTCAGAGGAAATTTTGCGCCCCTTCACACTTGAGGGGCGACAGCTCCTTTCATTGCCCTCTTCCTATGCATCTGCTTTTGGATGAACAATCCCTTTTATCAATCTTTATTATTGGATGAAGTATTGCAACACACCACTTTTTATTAAATTTAACTAGTTTTTACCTTCATCTAATTTTAGTTGTTTTTGTTAAGTAAGTATCATGTGTTATTCCCCTTAGGCAGAAGACTTCCGCTAGGTGGCGCTGTTTTACGTTCTGGTGAACGAGCAGCGATTACTCATTGTGTTTATCAGTAGGAGAGAGCGCGTGTTAGGTTGACTACAGTCATTATATGAATAAAGGATCTCTGTAAGTACATAATATTTTGTTGCATTTTTAATCTGTTAATATCTGTCATTAACCCAAGCTTACATTGATAGCAGGAGCATAGTTAAAATTTTAAAAAACAAAATGACAGACAATTTTAAAACAGAAAAGATGAACGCTGAAATTTACGAAGACCAAACAAAAAAAAAACAATATGGCAGAAGTTGGCCATGTTGAATTGGATTTACCAACCTTTATGCCAGAAAATTATTGTAATTGGTGAAAATAGATAGCTGAATGGGTCAGTAAATGCAACATAGAAAACATAAAACTTGCCCCTACTGTATTTTTTTCTTTAACTGGCACTGCTAGAGAAGCAATTTTGGATCTGGAAAATCTTTCAAATTTAAACACGGAAGATGGGTTATTTCTTTTGTATCAAACATTAGACATGTGCAGTGATGCCATGCCCAATGAGCAAAATAATAAAAATAACGAAGAAATATCTTCCAAACAAATACTACCGTGCAAAAACGTAGCAGAAAACGTAAGAAAAATAAATCTACAGTTGATGTAAACAGCGACTCAGAACTTTCGTTGACTCGAATTTCAAACGACGCTGAGATAACAATCGTGGAATGTTCTTTCTTAGAACTTACTGAAGAGGTGGCCAGACTCAAAACGGATTTGAAAAATAAAGATTTCAAATATGAAGAACTGATCAACTTGTTAAAATCGGAGCAAAATACACGCCAGCAAAATTATCAACAAGAATTACGGCAGTGCAGGCGTAAATATTCCAAGGTTTATAAAGAGTTAGAACGCTTAAAAGTTGATCATCAAAAGCTACAAAAGCAGAATACCAGATTTTTCAACTAATAACTGAACAACTTGCAGAGTCCAGAATCGACGAATTTACAATGTAAGACATAACATTTGAATCGAAAAATAATGAATCTCTTTGTGCAGTTGACTGTGGTAACAAAACCTTTTCTGAACATACTGGTGAAACGCTCGTTATTACTGAAGGTAACAAAACAGAAAATAAGCAAGGAAATTCTTCAAAAAACGAACAAGCCACCCCAGTGATGTTATTAAACAAGTGGATGCTTCTGAGGAACTGGCACAGGTCCCACTAGTGAAACAAGAACATAAAGCTGACAACAAAACTCATCAGAAAATGGAAGAATTTAAAACACCAGGTGAGATCTGGTCCAACACAAATCTCCAAAAATGGAGAAAAGATAATTTTCTCTGACAGTGTGTCAGAATTTCCTAAACAAGTAATTAAATGATATCCACCGGAGAATGCGCAGAGATATAGAAATAAGAACTTTTCAAAACCCGCAAGACCTGATGACTCTAAATGTCATTGCCGTCAATATGTCGACGTGGATCATGATTCAGAAAACTTATAGACGAGCAAAGCACACTAGTCGCTGTTACAAATGCCACTGTGCAGGTCATTTGGCTAGTGAATGCTACTCTAGACAAGTCTGTTGCTTCAACTGCAAAGAGATTGGCCACACAGTATGTTACTGTTATGCTGTGAAACGCTGCTATTTATGCAACCGGCTTGGTCACATTGCTCGTTACTGTGATAAGGAGATCAGGAAGGCTTATTTTAGCTGCAGAAGCTTTGGACATATCTGGCGAGATAGCAATTCCATGGACACCAGGACTAGCTACCCGTATTGGAAATCCGGCTAGATTGCTAAAGACTGTCCTGCACCACAAATGTTCATGGATACACTGGGAGATACCCCATTGCTAAGGGTCCCAACAGCACATCAAAAGATCCGGAACCTGCATTAAATTCTAATGAGGAGACCAATCCTATTATATAATATATTTTTTTTAAATGAACAAACATAACACACAAAAAAAAAAAGAATATGAGAGGAAGAAGGGTCCTGCACCCTCCCAACCATCATTGAGTCGGAAAGCTAAGACAGGGGAAATTCAAGCAGCACAAACATTTTCTATATGATCATTTACACCACAGTGACCATGGAGGTCAATAATATTAAAGTAGCCAGGTGGTATTCTGAGGACGCCAGACGTTGGATCTGAAGTAGCCAGATTACACAAACCTTTAGAGAGACCAAGGAAATAGCCTAGGGATTAAGGCTGTGGTCTTTTGTATTTTGTGAAATACGTTTGAAGATTTACAGATTTTACTCAGAGAAGTTGAATGTCCGGAAGCGGACTGACACTGAATTAATAAAAAGGAGCTAACAAGTATCGCTCGAGGTAACCAAAGTTACTTACCACATGATAGTTAATATTGAAAGCAAAAAAGGAATGCTCGTTTGCTTTATGTAAGTTTGTCTACTACATAAATAGATGAACTTGAATGTCATCTTTGAAGATGCTGTCAACAGATGGACAGACAACTCATTCATGGATCAAGAAGAAATCATTTTCTCTGAAGTTTTTACCTTCATCCTAATTTTAGTTGTTTTTATACAACTTATTAAATCGAGCCACTTATTATTGGATGAAGTATTGCAACACACCACTTTTTATTAGATTTGGCTAGTTTTTACCTTCATCCTAATTTTAGTTGTTTTTATACAACTTATTAAATCGGACCACTGTTTCTATGGCAACGAATGACAGCGCTATATAATCCCTTTTGTATTATGAATTCTATATATATTTGAACAAAATAAAGGAAAACATAATTAAGTTGATGAAGGATTAATTATGGCCCATTAATTACATTTTTTTGAGGAAAATTAGGATTAATTGTAAAAATGGGTAATGTTCAGCCTTCTTATTCACCCATAAGGAGAAAAAAACACATAACAAATAACAAATTAGAAAGAAATCGTTAACTTCATTATATACAATATAAGCAATAATAATCTTTCAGGAAAATTTTTTAAAAGATCAAAAGAGCAGACACAAGCTTCCAAAACATTTAAACTTTTATACATCATTGTAACACAAGTTAATGCACTCCTAAGCAGTGTTGCCAATTTAGTGCTTTTTGTGCTAGATTTAGCACGTTTCTTGTTTTGGCACTGCAAAAAGCGCTAAATTAGCGCATTTTCGGCTAAAACATTTTGGCTATTTTTGGCCATTTTCTGGTTATTTTTGACCATTTTTAGCGTCTTTTTGGTGGTTTTTGGTGATTTTAGGCAATTTAAAAAAATATAGCACGTTTCTTGTTTTGGCACTGCAAAAAGCGCTAAATTAGCACGTTTTCGTCTAAAACATTTTGGCCATTTCTGGCCATTTTCGGGTTATTTTTGGCAATTCAAAAAGATTTAGCGCTTTTTGGCAGTCAAACTAGCGCGAAAATATTTTTTGAGTTGGCAACATTGCTCCTAAGATGAAACGGAATCAACAACATACATCCCACAGACCTACAGTACATTCATGTACACGGATTCATTCTTATAAATTTTCATGTAGTTATTACAAGATCATAATGTGTTGACTCTTAAATTCATAAACCACTTGTAATTGACAGTGAAGCACTTCAATGAATAGCATTAAAATATAGTGGAACTCTTCTGTGAATTGAATTTTTTAAAAAAAATGTTTTTTACAAATCACCAAATGGTCAAAGCGAGATCATTTTAATCAGAAGTTATTTCCCTTGAAACTGAAATTATATTTTCTTTGTATGAATTTAAGAGTCAAAAGAAGGATTTTATGCTCTTGTTGTTTAGACAGTTGCAGAGGGGGGAAAAAAGGAACGAAACTTACCTGCCACGATGGGGTAATCTCCCAGATAACAATCTGACCATCATTACAGCCAGTAACAATACTATCCAATTCTGGGGCCATCATCAGGGTTGAGATACAGTGAGTGGGGGCATTGTGCCCCCACAACACAATTGGTACTACTAGATTTCCTGAAGTTCCCATCTTGATTCATCTAAATAAAATGAAAAAAAAAGATTCCAAACATTATTATTATTAATTGTAGAAATTAATGACAGGAAGATGGTATACAAGAGGGTAACCACTCCCCCACCCCAAAAAGGAATTCAAATGTGTTACAAGTCAACCCTATTCTGGGCTAATCTGCCATGTAGCATAGTTCTGGATTGACCGATTTGTTTCTGATGTTTGCAAGCAGACAACCGAGTGGCTCAGTCAGTTTCTCTCGGATTGTCTGACTAAATCTACCATCCCTGCAGTCTGGAAAGACGGAATGGTTATAGCCATACTGAAATCCCCAAAAGATGAGAGAGACCCTAAAAGCTATCAGCTGATCTTGCTACTCAGCATTACCTATAAGCTGATGGAGTGCATCATCCTTAGCCGCATCATCCCAGTTGTGGGAGAAATTTCCCACCAGAGCAAGCTAGATTTTGCAAAGGAAAATCCACAACTGATCAGCTCATCCGCCTTATCAATGACATAGAGGAAGCCTTTGAGTGGAAAGAAAAGTTTTGGCTTCTGCTTGTATATCTCACTGCGGCCTACGATACTATCTGGCATAAAGACCTCTTCTACAAACTGCTACAGACTATCCCCGATGTCCAGCTTGCTAGGTTTATGATGCTCCTGGTACAGGACCGATATTTCATCCTGGAACCTCTAGTGGTGACCGCAGCCGGAAATGCAGGTTGTGAAACAGACTGCCCCAAAACATTTTAACATCTATACATCAGACATGCCGCCAAACCCCGTCGAATAAATAACTGTACGCAGATGATTGCGTGCTCGGATACTCCTCGTTATCCTTCAAAGGCATCGAAGCTGCCCTCCAAAAAGACCTGGAAGCATATTACAACAAGTGGCATCTAAGACTTAGCATGGACCAGGTCAAGCCGAAGACAGCATGGACCAGGTCAAGCCGAAGACAGTATGCTCTGTTTTTACACCTTGCTCATAGGAAGGCAAGAGTGGAACTCAACATCATGCTCAACAATATCTCTGAAAGTTCTCGATGAATTTCAATGAAATTATCTGAAAGGGTGGACCAGAGGGTAAGGAAGAATTGGTTAAATTTTAGGGCGGATCCAGGAATATTTTTCGATTGAGAGATTTTTCATTTTTTTCCCCTCCTACATGTATTCACTCATGTTTGTCTACACAATATCCCCAAAGGTTCTCAATGAATTTCAATGATATTATGTCGAAGGGTAGACCATGGGTTAAGGAAAGATTTTGGGTCAGATCCAGGAATGTTTTACTGTTAGCTACCCTGCATCGTAGTTATATATGAAATGATTTTCATTCAGTTTTTAGTGACAGTAGTGTTGGCAGAGTTAAGTGCTCTCTGAGTGCCTTCTAGTTTAATTTGATATTCTGAAGATTCTTATTTTGGGGTGAATTTTTAAAAAAAAACAAAACATTTTTTGCTAGACATAAGAAGGAATAAATGTTTAAATTATCAGCCCTCTAGCTCCATTGGTGTGGCCGGTACGTGTAACACAGTTAGATAGCCAGACTCACTTGAAAACTGAAGAAAACTATGTTGACAGGTTCTAACATAGAAGGGAGCATAAGTTACCAGGCATCTAGCTCATTGGGGGGGGGGGCTTTTTATCTATAATCCACAAATACAAAGGTATAAAACACAATGTGTATCCACACATAAGATCCTAGGCAGAAGTGCTGACCCGATTCATATGTAAATAATCCCTTAAAGGTAAAAAAAAAAGGTAAAGGGTCTGTCTCTTAAGAGACAACTCCCATTGGAGTATAAACAGCCAGTGACAAAGTCCCAGTTTCCTTTGCATGGATCAGTTTAGTGATCCTTGCAAGTCTCAAGTCTGGTCGAGACCTGGATTTTATTCTTACAAGTTTTTATGACCACCCCCTTGGCAGGATGCAAGTCCACCAAAGGGATACTTCCGCCCTAATCACACAGCTTAGAGTGTACTCAATTAGCTCTTGAGTGCACAGGGAAATTTGTCCTAATGAAGAGTTTTCCACACACATGGAATCGAAACCGTTGGTAAAATTTCAAATAAATCTCTAGCCTATTCTTTTTTGCTATCATGGGGTCATATTATTTTCTGTCCTTTTTTTAAAGATGTGCTGCTAGCATCTCTAGTACTGATTGCCGTCACTGACTACCATAATGAAATGAGAGTAACGTCCCTTGCTCAGTGTTGCCAATTTAGATGTCTTTGGTTGCCTATAGATGTTAGAAATTCCTATTTAGATGATTTTTAATAGAATAAGAAATATTTTTAATGAATTAAGTAATATTTTAATAAAATAAATGTTAAAATTAAAGTTACATTGAATTCATTAATAAACCTTAAAATCATGGTCGTTAGCTTTTGTTGCAAATTGACGAAAAAAAAAACCATGAATTTTATTAAGAGACAAGTTTCAACTAATTTAACATTTGCAGCGATTGAAGCAGTATCAGTAATTATGTGATTATTCAGGTTCATCGAATCAGTTTTCTTGCCGTTATTTTTAATTTGCTTTCTGTATTTTTTAACTAACTTGGTGTATGTTTTAATGTTAACTTGATCAGGGAAAAGGTATAGATGTTTCAAGATGTTTTTTGACACAATTTTGGATGTAAACTTGAAAATAAAGTTCTGCAGCCTTTCTGTTCTGTCTCATACATGGAATCGAACACAGGACCTTCTGCGTGTGAGGCAGACTTGCTAACCATTACACTATTCAAGCGGACATTTTTTAAGGGTATTAGCTAGGCCAGTATTGATCATCATGACATTATATTGAACCCTGTTCAATTCACACGTATTCTTTTATTTTTGTCCACAAACAGACAGACATTTATTTTCATTGAAACAAAACAAAGAACAGCTGTTGCCTTTTGAGAGGGAAAGGACCAGGAAGTGGGATTTGTTATTGTCCTGTAGACAATGGCAGAGTAGATATAAGTGTTGGCTAAATGTCTACAATGCTTATTATCTCTTAAGTATATCAGAAAATTCTTTTTTAGCAATAGAATGGTGGGACTTTGGAATAGAGTACCAGACTACGTCAAGTGCTAACAGATGTAAATGATTTTAAGAAGAATTATGATGTTTATTACACCACCTAATGTTTAAAGGTTTAGGTATTAAATATGAATATTGATATATCCTTATTTTTAAATATTTAAATTTAATTTTATATTGATGAACGGGTTAGTGTTAATTTTGTTTTAATTTTTATTTTATTTTTACTAGAAAGGGATATAAGGGACTGAGAGACCACACATATACGGTAGAAGCAAATAGAAGTAGATTGAATATCAGAAAATTCTTTTTTAGTAATAGAGTCGTAGGACTTTGGAATAGATTACCGGAATATATAGTGCTATCAACAGGTGCAAATGATTTTAAGAAGAATTATGATGTTTATTACACCATTGCAAAGGTTTAAGGCCCTAGATATTGTGTAAATATGATTATATGTGCTTGTATATACAAATTGTATACTTTTTTTTTCACACTAAAAGGTTTAATGCCCGAAACATTGCATAAAAATGATTGTTATGATGTGTGCTTGTATATACAAATTGTATACTTTTTTTTCACACTAAAAGGTTTAAGGCACTAGATATTGTGTAATATGATTGTTATGTGTGCTTGTATGTACAAATTGTATACTTTTTTTAACACCAAAAGGTTTAAGGCCCTAAATATTGTGTAAATATGATTGTTATGATGTATACTTGTATATGCAAATTGTAAATTTTTTTTTTTCACACTAAAACATTTAAGGCCTTAAACATTGTGTAAAAATGATTGTTATGTATGCTTGTATATACAAATTGTATACTTTTTTCACACTAAAAGATTTAAGGTCTTAAACATGGTATAAGTATGATTGTTATGATGTGTGCTTGTATATACAAATTGTATACTTTTTCTTTCACACTAAAATAAAATGTTCTAAAATGTTTTATAAAAAGACAAGGAAAGAGAGTGAAACAAATAGTAAAAAGGTCCAAAATGAATATATTGAAAGGGAAAGTTTCTTTACCTTTTTATTTAAAAAGTTATTCAAGTTTTAAAATGTAATGTGACTTTTGTGCCACACCCTGTATATGTGATAAGAAAGTGGAAGAAAAGCCACAATACGTATAATGACATTTACACAGTTGAATTATGCCAACAATGGGGAAATTTTATATATATTATATCCATTTTTCATGTAACCAACATTTTTCATATACTAGTTAATACCCGTTGTAATGCTGTCTTGTGTTTAGTGCCTTTGTTAGTTTGTCGGTCCTTCTGTTTTAGTTGTGTGTAGCTTGAAACGCGTTTGGTTCCACTGTATTTAGCGTGTTAAGAAAAGAAGCTGAGAGACGAAATAAACACGTGTTGACAGGGCCATTTTTGCCTGACCAGCGAGACCTTCCCAGCCCCCACTTCCGGGCTCCCGTTGTAAAACGGGGCTTGGAAAACGGGGGCTGTTGGGTAAATTTTCGGCGTATTTATTCATTTAAAAAAATGTACATATACACGCATACATACATACATATAAACATTACACCCATGAAAAAATCCATGGATATATTTGAATTTCTATGAGATGATCTTTTAAGAAAAAATATACTGAACTCGTTTCAGTGGAAGAGTCTATAGTTTTAAATGGTGGGTAGGAATTATTTTTATCAGCAAAATTGTTACCTTTAAATGGAAAAGTTGATTGTTATGGACAGAGACACAAAAAAAAAATCACATTGTTCAACATATAAGTAGGTTATTAATCACTGCTACCCACAACACTGGTTTATTGCTGGGTTTAGGTTATTCATGTGTTCTGACATTTATATATATCTATATGTATCTGGACTTCGCCAGCCCTAACCGTTCATAGTAGTAACTTGAAATTTTGTACACACACTCCCCTCAATGAGTAGGGAAAATGTTGTTTTTTTTAAATTCTCTCCCTAAATCGGTTTTTACAGGGGGAATGTATATGCAATGTAAGTTTATGCTAAATTGGTCACAAGTTTGTGCCCACTTGTTTTTTGCAAATTCAGACCTGTTTTAGTGATCACAGCCCAACAAAAGGCAAGAGAAGTAACTTATTCATTGATCAATCCTTTTACCAACTTTTTAATTGATTATCCCCCAACACAGCATATATGGGTGGCAGTGATTCATAATTTCCCTTGGAATGCTAGTATTAACATATGTTGGTATCAAACCATTGATACTGGAAGATCCAATGAGGATTGAACCTACTAACAACTAACATTCAATTAATACCGAATTCGTTGACTTGGAAGAGTTCACAGTTTGAAATGGTGGGTATGAAAAAGGTTTATATGCAAAATTACCTTTGAGTGGAAGAATCCAGTGTTACGGAGAGCAAACCAAGAAAACCACACTTTTCATTATTAGAATAGATTTAAAAGTGTTTAAACAATGTTACTGCAGATACGACAAGTAAAGGATGATGTAAGGATGATGAACAGTTATAAATAGCAAATGAAAACTTGCCAACAATTGATCATTTCATCTACAGACAACCATAATTGAAAAAAAGCATCACATATTTTTCATCGCTATTTGCAGTGTGTCTCAATCAATCATCACCAACAGAACAGAACAGAACAATTGATATTTTCAAAATTCCAACATCTTTTGGCAACAAGCCGTGCTGGGGGTGATCATTAAAAAAATTTGATAAAGGGTTTTTCGCTTAGATTTGGGTACAAAATTTTTCTTATTATATACAAAAAAAATATGCTAATGAAATTACTAACAAACTAGCATTCCAAAGGAAATTATGAATCACTGCCATTCATATATGCTGTGTTGGGGGTGATCAATTAAAAAGTTGGAAAAAGGGGCGATAAATGAATAGGTTACTTCTCTCGCCTTTTGTTGTGCAGTGATCACTAATTTAGCATAAACTTACATTGTAAATTGAACCCCCCCCCCAAAAAAAGAACAATCGTGAATGCTGCCGGACACAAACTAAGGGACCCATTTAGCATACACTTACATTGTAAATTGAGCACGGGGGGGGGGGGGGGGGAGGGGGAATAATTTTTTTTTTCTAGACATAATAAGGAGTAAATGTTTAAATTTTCAGTTCCCTAATCTTGTATTTTACACGTTCTGCCGATGAGAGATGTCTTGTCGTTGGGTGGTAAATTACTGAAGGACTGATAGTGATGGTAGCAGTCCAAAAATCAAGGCGTCTGATTTCCTCCTCCTACTCCCTCCTTCCTGATGGGTGAAGAGGGTGTTGACCTGTTGCTACTGTTTGTCATACCCTAACTGACTATCAATTGCCGGCCGATTTGAAAATCAAGGTCCTAAAAACCAGGCAAAGCTGATTGGGTGGATGTATTCCCTTTGTTCTGACTTCGTCAGCCGTTTGACCTATTTTCTAACCCTTGGAATATGATATGGCGTTCTGGTCACGTACCAATCTATCTCCCATGAACACGCACAACCAGAGTGTATTTCATTACATAACTCTGTTGGTGCAGCCTGTATGCGTGATACATAGATAGACAGCCAGATCAACTTATGTTGACAGTTTCTAATAACACTGATATTGTTCAAGTTGCGCAACAAAAGATAAATATTTTTTAAAAACTGTTTCCTGTCTGGTTCAGTGGAAGAGGCAGGCAAGCAACATCACAAGGATGAGTTAACTAAGAAAATATATCCTCTGACATGGACAGTGAAATGAGAACAATCTATCCAAGGTTGGATTGAATAATGGGTTCGGTTCAAAATTCCCAGAAGGATACCAACTACGACAGACACCTGAAGAAGGCCTGAGTTTACAACAGCCAAAACCTTACTATAACAACCAAGATGAGGACTCTAGTCCAAATAAATCAGTGAATAATAAAAGATAAATATTAAAATAAAAAAACTTTGTTTAGAAAAAAGTATTTTTGTGGTTAGTATGGATTATAGTTGAAATCGGTGAAATTAGACTCTATTGTTAGTGCCGACAATTTAACCGTTAGATTCATAAACCGCTTTAAACCAACAAGTGGAAGTCTACAATGAATAAAATAAAAAATAGTGGAACTCTTCTGTGAATTGAATAAAAAAAATCTTTAAATTCACCAAATGGTCAAAAGGAAGATAATTTAAATCAGTAGTTATTTCCTTTGAAATTGACATTCTATTTTCTTTGTATGACTTTAAGAGTTAATGTCTTGGTTGGCATGGAAACAAGGATGGATGCAAGACAAACCAAACATTTGATGGTACCTCAGGATGAGTGAGAAATGGGTAGTGTATATTCCAGTACAGTTGCTTTTCCATCCCCCCATGCTTGTTTTACGGTATTCAAAATAGTTTTAAATAAAAGGAAATTTATTTGCGATGAGCTATATGAAATATTTTTTACTTGATACACACTTTCATCTTTCTATTTTTGTTGTTTTCTAACCTCGTTTTGCGCGATTGAAAACAATTTTTAAATAAGGGATTATGTATTCAAGGGAAATAACTGTTTTGTCTTAAATCTTTGGACCCCACTGTTGTATGTGTACCACAGTTTCTACTGTATCAACAATGAGAATTGCCAACAAACATCATTCAAAATTTTTTTAACTTATTTTCTTTTATTCCTATTTTTCTCAACAACGTTTCTAATCTAAACAATTATGGTAATCAAAGTGAGATATAGTACATTTCATATATATTGTTAGATATAGTAATTTTGGGATCGCCATCAGCTGCCTCATCTCATTCTCCTTAATTTCAACCACAGTCAGAAATTGCCTCCCTTTCAATATGGGAAAGCCAAATGTGGACTCTAGGGCGGGGCTGACAGACCTGGGGGGTGGGGTGCAATGTTTTGCAAAAATCCCTGCACGAGATGTGAAGAATGGGCAGACTCAGTCACTGTGAATGCAACTGTCACACAGTACGCAGACTCACTCAATGGCAACTCACTGCCAATTGAGTAACCCCATGGGAGAGTGTATGTTCACGCATGCGCAGTAAAGTCCCCTCTGATTGGTTGCCACATTACATCAAGGTTGTTTCAAACGGTTCTCAGGATATCCAAAATGGCTGGATACTTTCCGGGCAGACCTCGTACACAAGTAAATAGTAACTAATATTCATCAGAATGTTCATGTAATTCAGAAAGGAAGATATTTAATTAATGTCGCCAACTTTATTTTCAAGTTTTCATCTAAGAATGGAGTCCAAAAAAACATCATAAAACACCTAGAAACATCTATACCTTTTCCCGAGCAAGTTAAAATTAAAAATACAGCAAACAAATTAAAGAATACAGCGAGAAAATTAAAAACAATGACAAGAAAACTGAATCGATGAACATGAATAATCAAATAATTATTGATACTGCTTCAATCACTGCAAATGTTAATTTTTTTAGTCAAATTAATTAATAAATTAGTTAATAAAGTCCATGGGTCTTTTTCGTTAGACCCCACCAAAAGCTAACGCCTATAATTTTAAAGTAAGGCCCCCCAAGAAAAAATTAAATTGCATTTTTTTGCATCCCAAAATGTTGGGTCTTTATTGTTGTTCCCCCCCCCCGGGGGGGGTCTAACAAAACAAACTTAACATATCAATTCCCATTAGAAAAATTAGAAAATTTGGGTTTGGTGGGAAGTAACAAAAAAGCCTTAAAATACTTTGTGGTATATGGCTATTTTTTCTTATTTCAAACTTTTGACAACAATAGCCTCTTCTTTGGGTAATGTTGCAAAAATCTGATAACTTGTCTGATCTGGAACCCAACTAAAAAGATATGCAAGACTGTCCT
>VCCN01003851.1:1987379-2000515 GCA_006491835.1 Architeuthis dux | reverse complement strand
TACTCAATTTTAGATGTAAACTTTAAAATAAAGTTGGCAACATTGCCGTTGCTAGATTTTCACACGAGAAGAACCGGTCTGACTTTTCTGGCTTGTTTTTAATAAAAAGAAAACATTTATAAAATATTTTGAACTTAATTGAAATTTAATTGCAAGGCTCCTTCAGGATTTAAATCAGATGAACGTTTCCCTGCTAGATGGAACATCTTAGGTAAATTAAACGTTGCTTTGATAGCGGGAGGGATAATAATACATATCTGCTTTATATCACCTGATGATCACCGGAGAGAAGACTGATCAAAACAGAAAACAAGAACAGACTCTGTTCAAAACCTGCGACGTTGTTTACACAATTTCTACAGAAAGTACAGAAACAAATAGTTTTATTACAGAAACAGTTGTTGCCAAAATGCTGATAGTTGTTGTTAAAAGGGGGAAATATGGATGTTTTCAACCTTTTTGAATACTTGGTCTGAAAGAAAGTGAATTTGGCTCTCATAGACCTGGCGACTTTCCTCCTCCCACACCTTCTCTCCTCACTCCTCCTCTTTGCGTCACGAGCAGCACGCGGTTTCTTTCTTTCTTTTCCCACTCTGTCATTAAATGTACCAAACCCATCATGCGAACGCAGCTTTCAACCCTTTTTAATTTGGTCTGAAATAAAGTGAATTTGGCTCTCATAGACCGCTCTCACAACCTGAAAGACAATTTGGCTCTCATAGACCTGGCGACGTCGTCACAAGCACAAACTACAGAAAGCTCAGAGGCGGATCCAGGATTTTGAGTGGAGAGGGGGGGGCAAATAAATACGCGAAAAAGAAAAAATTCAAGCATCAAAAACATAAAAAATAAAATGTGATCTGGCAATTGAAGATTGCTAGATCACATTTTAGCACTAAAGAGTAAAGTATAAAACAAATGAATCAAAGAAATTTCCCACAGAACCAATAAATAAAATTAATTATAAAGAATAACACAGAAGACATAATAATTTATTATTAATTCGGATTCTTTGGGTTTTTATTTATAAAATGTCTTTCTCTAAATACTTGTAAAAAACAATTTTAAATTGTGCTTTGCCAGAGCAGGGGTGGGGTTCGAACCCCCTACCTGCTGGATCCATAGAAATAAAGAGTAACTGATGAAATAAAGAACACACACAATCTTCTTCTTTTTAAATTTATTGTAAAGAATAAATATTATTAGCACATTTTCAGAACATTAAATTTGTATACAACGTTTGCAAAAACTTATGGTAATCCTATCTTTGGTTTGAAGAGTCCAAATTTCGATATAAAATGACTATTTCCACTTTTAACATGAGACGCAATCTAAACCCAGCAGACCGAAATATTTGGTTGTTTTTTGTTTGTTTGTTGATTTTCTTCTTTTTTTTTTGGGGGGGGGGGGTTTACAACTGCGTGGCAACATATTGGTTAGGGTTAATGGGAGGGGGTAGGGTTAACTTAGTTGCTTTTATTACAAAATATTTCATTTTAAGTAGCGAGGCAAAACAATAAAAAAAACAATTGTTTCGTAACGAAAACACATTTTATTTTAAGTTTCAGAGAAGAAACAATGTAATTAGTTTTTTTTAATTACAAAAGATTTAATTTTAAGAAGCGACCCCCCCCCCATCCATTTGTCGTCTGATGTTAAAAGCGGAAATAGCCACAGTTAACCGGAAATAGCCCTTTTATAGCCAACCGTCATTTGGACTCTTCTAACAAGGATTACCAAACTTATATAAGCGCAAGCAGCACACATGTATTATTAAATCTGATTCATAATTAATACAAATAACCAAAATTAAACTAGAAAGTACTCAGTGAGCGCATATCTCTGCCAACGCCATTGTCAGGGGAAATAATTGTGCATGGATCCGCCCCAAAATTTAATCGCTTCTTCTGTAGCATATTGGCCACCCTTCCACACAATTTCACTGAGAGCCTTTGGAGATATCGTATGGACAGACACGTGAACATAGCTGTCCATACGATATCTCCAAATGTTCTCAGTGAATTTCAATGAGATTTGGGAGAACTGGTTAAATCCTGGCGCTGATCCATCCACAATTACTTCCCTCTCTGTCACGGACGTATACATGATGAATGTAGGAGGGGTATCTCTCAATAAAAAAATAATACCTGGATCCGCCCAAAGAATTAACCACCTCTCCCTTACCCCATTGCCCACCTTCCCATGACATTTCATAGAAATCGATTAAGTATGTTCGGAGATATCGGACAGACGCGACCAAATACATATACCTCTCTCAGTCTCCAACTTCATTAACACAACAGATGAGATAACCATAATCTGCAATCGTTTGCAATACAGGTACCCCCACCCCCGCTTTACGCCATTTTTACTTTTACGAAAATTAACTCAGCATTTGTTTTGCAGCAAGCCGTTATAGAGGCAGCTAGTGCCCTCTTCCTTGCCCCGTATCTCTCACTTCGGCCTAACATAACATCACCCTTTTGGGGGTCTGGGAATGCTCACAAAAGTTTTCCTATAAATCAGTGATAATTATTTGCTCTTTCTGTTGCTTTATTCCGTTTCGGCTTGCGAAAGGTTTTTATAGGAACAGTCTACATTCATCCGGATATCGGGGGGAAAACCTGTATTTTTTTCTTATGCCTTTTTGTTTAGTTATTCACCAATAAGGCTTTTTTTTCCTTCAATTAATCCTCTTTATTCTTATTTCTTAAGTTCTATGAAAAACTTTCTACAATTACTTTTGGGAGATTTTATAATTATTTCATAGAATATTTTGTTTAAATTTTATAACGCTTTCATGAATTTCGGTTCTAAAATTGAAAATAATTCGCGTTCGCTTTACCGGCATAAGGGAAGTAACTCTAGTTACTTGCAAAAGCAAGTGATTAAATATTTGTATACATAACCTACCAGATGTTGGTTTGGGTCTGATGTTCAACCCCACTAAATTTCTTCAAACATTGACTGAATTTTGAATTTAAAATTGACAATGACCTCTTTACTCAATCCATTCCAAGAGTCCACAACACATTGGTTGAACATTTTTTTCTTAAGTTCAATTTACAATGTTTCTTTTATGATAATTATAAAGACATTAATTAATTATTAATTAATTCGGAATCCATGTCAGCCTGGCATCAGTGTTAGTGATTGCTAAACAGGTGGCCTAGATCGTATAAATGAATGAAGAATTAATTAACAATTGTCTTTATAATTATCATATTCTGTCGGATATAAAATTATCCATTCCGTGATTTCAATGTTTTTTTCTAGTTCTAATTTTATTAAAATGAAAGAATTGTTCAGGTTCCACATCCGTGCAGTCCCTTACCAACTTAAATGTCTCTTATTAATTCTGCTCTTTCTCTTCTTCTTTCCAAAGAAATGAGGTTGCATTCCTTTTCTCGTACGTTAATTCTTCCCTTCCATTTATCATTCTTGTAAACCGACATTGAACATCTTCTATTTTCTTTATGCCTTTTTATTAGGTATGGACTCCACACTTGTTGGCAGTATTCCAAAATTGGTCGAACTAATGTTTTGTTGAACAAACTTTTGTCTGTGAGAGCCCTTTTTATGCAACCCTTTTTACTATGTACCCTATACGATCCTCTAGTTTTACTGATTTATTGATCAAAACTCCCAAATCTTTTTCCATTGATGCAGTTTCTATTCTGTGGTCTCCAATGAAATAGTCATAATGAGCATTTGTTCATCCCCACATGCAGACATTTGCATTTATCTTGGTTGAATCATAGCTGCCCATCCATTTATTATGGATCTTCTGTAGAAGTGAAAGATCTTTCTGCACTTACCATACTTCCGAATAGTTTATTGCTGTCTGCAAATTTAGACAGCTTGCTCACAATACCATTATCAATATCGTTTATAAATATTACAAACAATATAGGGCCAATTACATCACCCCGATCTGATTGACACCCATTAATAACCACACATTGTATCCTCCCAGACAGCCAGGCTTTAATTTACTCTAACACGGTGCCACTAATTCCCTGAGCTCTAAAGCTTGGGAATCAGTCTCTGGTGAGGTATGCTATCAAATGCTTTCGAGAAGTCTTGGCCTATGATGTCAACTGGGTAGCCTTAGTCAATACTTTTGGTAACATTTTCCAGGAAGGTTAGTAAATTTGACAGACAACTTTTCTTCTCAACAAAACCATGCTGCGACTCAAGCATTAATTTGTTTTTCTTTAAATGGTTTCTAATGGTGTCGATTTCCATGTATTTAGACGTGCGTAAAATAAATATAAATGGACATTTTTTTACCATTTCAATTATGCAAAATGGTAATTAAAAAAAGTCATAAAGCAATATATAAAGTCACATCAAACTGTGACATGTTTTGAAAAGTCTCAAAATGATTTTAAATTCTTTTTAAACTTGAAGGAGTAAATGCCACCCGTTGTTTAAAAAAGTATGACATTTATTTACACTAGGACAATGCCCGTTCCAAAGGTGCGTGTTTGGAAGGAGTCAGACTTTATGGTGTGCGAAACAGCCTGCCATAATGGTCATGTAAAAATAATTTACTGTCTGTTGTATGAAACTACGGCTTCGAAGTACTTCAGTTACTTCTCTTCAGTGTTGCCAATTTAGATATTTTATATCTAAATTTAGATAATTCTAAAGAGCGGAAGTCAAGAGAGAGATAATGCATAGAAACTTCTGTAATCTTTAATTTATTTATTTATTATTAGATTTCTCGATAACTGCTGATCCAAACATCTTAAAACTGTACACTGCTTTGCGCTGTTGCTGACTAATATATCTGGCAAATGTCAACTTCATACAATGGGCTGTTGTCAAGTAATCGCAGTTTTCTTCAATTGTAGTAGGAAGTTTACATACTAGGTCTGTCCAGAAAGTATCCAGCCATTTTGAATACCTTGAGAATTGTTTGCACAGCCTGGATGTAACCTGGCAACCAATTAGAGGGGACCTTACTTGCATGTGGGAACACTCTCCCATGGGGTTACTCAGCAGTGAGACACCATTGTGAGTTTTTATACTGTGACAGTTGCATTCAATGACCAAGCCTGCCCATTCGTCCATGTTTTGTGAAATATTGCATCACCCAGGTCAGTCATGCCCCCTCAAGATTTGACTGCGACTTCTGGCTTTTCTCACAATATTTCAGACCGTGGACGAGATTAAGGAGAATGCAGGGGGTAGTTGATGGCAATCCTGAAAGAGGACTTTGCAGACTATTTTGAAAAGTGTAAGGGACACTTGGATAAGTGTGTGAGGTGCCATGGGGAATATTTGAGGAGGAGACTAAGGTGGCATTGTCCTGGTTATGCTATTTTGTTTTTAGTTAATACTTCTGACACTTTCCTCACCAATTTCAACATTGCTGTGGTCTGAATAGTTTTAGTATCTTCCCAACTCTTTGAATCTTTTCGTAAGAGTTTTTGAGAGTTCCCAGTGTGCCAAGAAAAGATTATCTAACTGCAATTGAAGAAATCTTTGTATGTACACACCTGATATATTAGTCAGCACACAAGGCAGTGCAGGGTTTGAGGTTTTTTGGATCAGTGGCTCTAGAGAAATCTAATAAAATAATTTTATCTTTCTTCATAATTTTTATAAATTATCTCCCTTGACCACCTTTCTTTAGAATTATCTAAATTTAATTTTGTACAACGGATGGAAGTTTATTTTACATGGCCGGCTGCTTCACATACCATAAAGTACTGCCCCATTGGAACGAAACTTACCTTTACGTTGTACAGATTTTTCTCTTAAGTCTTAGAATTCTTTTGTTGTAGTTCCATATTAATTTAATCAACGTCTATTGTTCATCGAGGTCTTGTTTTCTATCAATAGGCATTTTGCAAACTGCTTAGTTATTTTGAATAAAATTTTACCGACACCTAATTTAATAACATCTTTTCCAGTAGGCTCCTTGTGGAGCATAGGGTCACATTGCAATTTCCGAAGGTGGAGTTGCTGACTCCATACGTTGACTGCCTTATAGAGCTCCAACTGTTGTGCTATTTACCCATAGCCGAAAGGAGTAGGGGATTCAAGTACCACACAGATTTTCCAGCAATGAAGGGTGCGGTACCGCTTTTAAATCAAGATTAGATTACGAGCAGACACTTGAATTTCTCACAGCTCCAACACTAGTTCACTGAGCGGCAAAAAGTTAAAGTCCATAGCCCAATCATGTAATGATTGAGCAGAAAATGGTGTCTTTACATGTGGACAGATTGTTGTGAAAATTGGCAGTAATGCAGGAAAGACTTGTTTTTTTAATGTGATGTAGTCATTTGTGCTAAAAATGTTACGCACACAGGGTTGTTGATTAATTATATAATTAATAAACCAGGTGCGCTCATTAGTAATCCATTAAATGCAATGGTTATAAAATAAAAATTAAAAACATCACAAACACCAAACATGTTTTTCAATGACCTTTATGCAGCTTATTTATGAAGAGTTCATAAATAAGCTGCATCGAAAAACATGTTTTGCGTTTGTAATGTTTTTAATTTTTATTTTATAACCATTGCATTTAATGGATTATTAAGGAGCGCACCTGGGCACAAAATTAAGAGGCCCTGTCTGTTCTGCATACAAGTTTGTTTTAATCGGCGATGACCTCGATCAAAGTTAATGGGAAAAGCTGAGAGAAAAACCAAAAGGGTTGGCATCAAGTTCTAAATGGTTTTAGAACCAAGAAAACTAGTAAATATTGCAGGTCCAGAGTGTCTGAACATTTAACAGTTGAAATTTTGTAGTCTTTTGACGAATATTTTGACCATTCAAAGTCCGATTAAGTAACTTGTATGCACTCAAGAAATAGATAAATCACTCTGGTTATCATCTACGAGCGTGTCCGCCCTATCAGTCACTAAATCGTCAAATAAATTATTGTTGATTAAGTATCCAGTCGTCATTTCGAGGGAAAAAAAATAATAAATAAAATAAATAGCAAGTACTTCAAGTGAAAGAAACTGTAAAGGGAAATAACTAGCTAAACACTAGAGAGCACTAAAGAAAAAGAAAAAGAAAAAAAATTTAACATTGTTTTTAAACAAAGGGTATCATCTCGTGTAGATCAGGATTTTTGGCCAGGTTTTTTTTTGTTAAGTTTCAGGACATCAAGGATAACCAAGAACAATGAGTCTCAAATCCTTCAACTTCAAGTGACCAGGAGGTTACCCTATAAATACCTCTAGTCCACGACGCAACTGTCAATCAACAATTTAAAGTTTCACTTTATATTATTATTCATGCATTCTAACCACTTTCCTGTCCTGCTGAAAGTCAGGGTCCAGAAGATAGCACCAAATTTGATTTACATCACCTTGTGGCCATTACAGAGGACGCTGTTTATTATAATCACGGATAATGTTATCAAAATCAGTCGGTCCCAAAACACTATTTAGAAGTAATTAAAAACTTAAAAAATTAAACCAATTATGTTAAATTGTAACAAATGTAAATTATTCAAGTTTTTACATCCTTAGTTGAAGTGATCACAATAAGCAATATATATCACATCCTATCTCAATAAAATATTAACCATGTTAATCAAATATTGATTACATATAAAAGTAAAAATTTTTTTCTAAGTCTTGTGTTAATCAAAATCAATTGAAAAGAATACCATTTAAATCTTCCTTAAAGAACCCTAACCTCTACCAACAAAGTTGAAGAATAATTATTATTCCAGGCCTACCCACACAACATCTCCAAAAGTTCTCATTGATTTTTGTGGAAAGGTGTGTCGGGGGCTGATTAAATCCTGGTGCAGATCCAGTAATTCGTTTTTGATTTAGTGTACATCATTGGCAGAAGTGTGCACTCCTAGAGTGCTTCCTAGTTTCACATGAAAATCATTGGAAATAACATTGCTTTAATCTTCAAGAAAAAGGAGGAAAACAAACACGTTAACTCAAAGATGTAGGCTGGCATAAACATTTTATTTATAAAATTTACTTGTGTGCAGCAGCTGCGGCGGCTGCCTGTTGGGCTTTTCTCATCTTCTGCAACGTGATCTGCATTTCTTCACGTTTAGCCTTGGCTCGAAGATGAGTTCCCAGCTGAAAAGAAAAGAAAAAATGCAGATGAAAAACACAATTCAAAACTATTACGTGAATAATCAGTTTATATTAATTATTACAAGTCTGGCTGCTTCAGGGTCAAACTAGACTGCGACTAAAGCTTAAATAGTCTTGAAAATATTTCAACTTTTGTGAAAACAGTTTTCCTTTAAATTTGGCCATGGAAGGGGACTTAAAATAGCATCGAGATATTTTTCTAGATAACGGGTATGGAATTCTAGATATAATTTGATGCAACTCTAGAGAGAAAAAAAAAAATTGAAGTGGCCTGTTGGGGAAGCTATGTCAAGTGACCCCAATTTGTCCTTTATAAATCTTTTAAATGGAGTTGAAAGAAGGTTGCATGCCAAATTCCAGCCCCCTCAGTAGCCCTGAAGGGTTCTAATTTTGGCGAGGGTCATTGTTGTTGTCACCAGGGGAAAATAAAGAGTTGGACAATAAAATGAAACAAAGATAAGTTCTCTGTGGACATTAACATTAATGACACCTAGCTTAGTAATTATTGTATCTGACGGCATACAAGACCCACACCTCTTTATATAATTTTTTTTAAAAAGCTCAACGTAATCTTCTTTAACCAGACGTACAAGAGTTAAAAGAATTCAGGGAGATACGTTCTTATTCTTATAGGCTACTGTAGATTCTACAGAGATAAGAGTTTCTCCTAAAAACATAGAATAATGAAAGAATCATTCCCATGCAGTACATACCAACAATTTCAAAAAACTGTATAGTAATTGTTTTTCAATACGAAGAGGGGTACAGCTCACTTGTCTGCATACTGTATATTATGTAGCCTTTTTTATAACACATAATGGTAAAGACAAGCAAGGATGTCCGAGCCTTTCTCACACAAACACAGGCATCAGAATAGTGTTGAATTTGGAAATCGACAGAATCTGGAGGAAGAGATTCAATACAGCCTCATTCAATTTCTAAATTTGATGCTATTCCAATGCCCAATGTTAGGCAAGTCAGAGATAAAACCAGGATTATCTCCCCTTTTGGCAAACCCATGACAAGCTCAGAGAAAGATTTATATTTTTTTTTTAAAAACCCATACCACACAATGTAGGTTTTCATATTAAACTAACCATTAATTAAAATAGTATTTGTCAAAATGAGATGATTTTACATAAGCTAGGAGATCATTTCTATTAGCCCATTTACTGTCACATATGGCGAAGAGTAATAGTTATTACTATTGAGTAGTTATAGTTATTACTGCAATGACAAATTGTCTGAATTCGAGTTATTGTTTGATTCTTCATATATTATCAACAAAAAGTAAAGTCTCCACCCCATAAGAATATTTTGAATTCTTTTGATTTGTGTACTCATAACTTTTGAGCATTATTGCAGATGCACAAATGGGAATAAAATCATTACTTTATACTACATCGCAACTGATCAAACATCAAAACCAAGTATTTATTTATATACTAATAATTAGTATCATGGTTGCAGTGGATAAGAGCGTCTAATACAAAAGAAATTCATTAAAAAATTACAATTCAAATCAATCCTAACTGCATTTTTTTTCGCACATTCATAACAGATTTCAACAATGGTTAGAAGTTATGAATACACAAAACGAAAGAATGCTGAATATTCGATTTTAAAAAGTTGATACTAAAGAACTTTAAATTGATGCCTTCCTCCAATCTCATATGCTTTTCAGATTAGTATTACATTAGTATTACAGGTACTGTTCTAAATGCTTAAAAACACTTTGAGAAAAGTTCATTCAAATAAAAAAAACAACCCAGCTATTTGTGCAAAATGGTAATATCTGAAAACTAAAATTAGAGATCCTTAAAAAAGGGAAATATCTTAAAGTAGTAATAATAAAAGGCATGGATGGATAGGACACCCCCACCATTCTTCAAATAGAATAAATAGTTTAATATTCAGGTTTCTGAACACGAATGCCGTTTCAAAGAGATACATTTGATGTTATTTAGTGTTGATCTCTCAGCAAAGTCATCTCTCCTACTGAGACAACATAAGGAGAGAAAATAAGAGGGGAGGGGAAAAATATTGCACTTTACCAAATGTATAAGAGATTAGAGCATCGATTCCTAAAGTGGAGGTAATAACACCCAAAGGAGTAATTTGAGGTTTTTCAATTCATTATCACTTCACTTATACCTTTTGTATGATCATTTGAGATCATATGAAATGAAAATATATTCCATACTTAATAGTTTTGATTTGTATTATTTTGCTTGTGGGTAATCAGCGTTACAATTCTGGAAAGGAATAATCCCACTTAGAAGGTTGGGAACCACTGGCCTAGAGGCTGACGGGATATGTACAATCAAATAACAGCTCTCTGGGCAGTAATAGGTTGCAGAAAATCTGGGAATACGGCCATCATTTTTAAGAGATTAAAATGAAAACATCTTTTATTTTCCACTTATACTCGAGGTGTCATCGAGCCAGGAGTCGTATTCCGTCTGCCCTGTTCCACTTACCTCTATGGGCACTACCATAATTCACTTCCGGCTTGCCAGGCCCAAAAGGACATAAGCTTCCTTTCCCAAGAATGGGAATAAAGTTATTTAGAAATGTATTATAGCTTTTAAAACTGAAGTGTTATTCTTGAATGTGTAAAATAGAAACCACAGTGCAAATTCAAATTTTTCACTCACCCTCTTTTTGCAGAATTTCAGGGCTCTCTTATCCTTCGAGATCCTCAACAACTCCTGACACCGTTTCTCATAAGGAGAGAATCCGACAACTTCTCGTACAAGATCCCTCACAAATTTGAGATGTCTGGATGATCTCTGGAAGACAAAAGGGAAATACATTTAGCAATAAATAAGGGTTTTAATCCATTAGTAAATTCAAAAAAAAAAAAAAAAAAAAAAAAAAAAAAAAAAAAAAAAAAAAAAAAAAGCTACGCTTGAGGAAAGTATATTTCATGTATATTTTAAGATCAAACGAATGAATATGGTGAAAATTATGAAAGAATATCAAAAGAAAAATATTGAATTATTAGGTTTAGAGTTACAAAAAAGCTGTAAAGCCAAGTCATCCCCTCAAACAACTAGATTGCATAAATAGTACAAGTTTACAGGGTTTTTTTTACGTGGAAAATAAAGAAATAAAAACAGTGTCCACGTGAGTTTCCAGCATTTGCCGTGAAAGGAAATCTTTCAAGATTCAATTTCTCTTGAACCCACGACCCTCGTGCAGGGTGAAAATTACCAACCTGAACGAATTGATTTGAACAATCGAAAATCTTCAGGTCTTATTTTTGGAGAAATAAACTGCACGTGTTTACCTGTACTATATAACAAATTGCGGTGAAGGGGGGGTTCATGAACAACAGTTTTTATCCTAAATTCAAACAATAGGAAAAAATGATTCTTGGGAGACAAATTTATTCGTTTGTAGGGAAGGTAACATTATAGTAATAAAATAAGTTTAATTTTTAAGTCAAAAACTCCTAATTTAAAATTTTTAGACACTTAATTGAAACTTGTACAAATTGACAACACAATTCATTGATTTAAATCACATTCTATTCAATACTTTCAGGCAAAGCAAGTTAATGAAACAAAATCATACAAACACACACCTATACAGACAGGATGTCCATAATGGACCAATCTATTCTTGTTCAAGCAGTAAAATAAAATAGGTAGAGACTTTATGGGCACCCTGTTATGTCCGAAAATATTACTTATTAACTTATGACATTGTCAACATTTACTTTAAAATACTTATTTCATTACTATAAATCAAATGTGATGATTATTTACCTAAAATACCTTTTATTACAATAAATCAAATAAATGAGTCTCCACCAGCAGACATAACTTTTCCAGCCTATTTTAATTCAACCTTTGCGTTTCAATTTAAAATAACGTCAGAAAACGATCAACTATATTATGTAGGTAACGAAAGGGTATATAATATATATATACACATCTATGAAACGAAAGAACCCAATAAATCCTTTTCTAAACAAAAATATGCGGAAGACTAAAAAGGCGAGAGAGAAATTGTATAATTTTACTCAAATTTCCAATCGGAGTGTTTCACATCTTTATTTTCCGTGATTAAAACGTGGGGGAGAGAAAAGGAATTTTTGGTAGTAGAAACTAAGAATTGAAGCACAAAATCAGGTAAATACACGTTTAAAATCACACTTTAAAAAAAACTCAAATACGATCATCGACACGACTACTAACGAATGCACACAAAAAAAAAAAAAAGAAAAGGTTTATCAACTCACGTTCTTTCGTCTGGAAGGTTTCAATTTACGGCCAGGTAATTTAGTAACCTTGTGGCCTTTGTGGAGACCAATTGCCAAATCGTATTTGAGTGGCATCCTGGAAAAAATAGAGAAATAAAATGTATATTTGTCTGATATGCAAGATTACCGACACGTGTGATATGAACGGTGGACACTTAAGGATTGGAACTCAAATAAGTATTAAGATCGGTCAAATAGCGTTAAAATTATAACCTCGATAAAATATATTCATATATCCACAATTATAAATGAAATTCGATTAGGATTTTAAACTCAAAATAGTATGATGAATCAAGATTTAAACAGAGAGCAAAATATTACATACCTTACTAGTTGGTAAAAATGGCTGAAAGGAAGAGGATTGTGGGTAATGTTGGTGCTGCCACCACGAAATAAGGATTATCGCCCCTTAAAATTTTGTCTGTTAATTCGTTCAATGTAATTTTGTATTTATCATGAGAAACAATTCTTTAAATATAAAATATATAAGATAAACAATCTTTTAAATATAAATGGTGTAAGATAAATAATAAATTATAAAATTCGTTTTTTTTCTTTATTTAAAATTTCAGAAATTGACATGATTTTAATAGTTTTTCATGCTTTCATTATATACATAAAAAATTAATTCATATCCTCAGACCTACCAAGTCTCCCGCATTTCGCGGGAGCCTCCCGTATTTTGAAGCCAAGTGCTGTCTAACCCTCCCACCTCACCCCACTCCTGCATGTATTGAATTTGTACGAATCTCCCTCTTTGAAAAGAATCT
>VCCN01003851.1:1956653-1972643 GCA_006491835.1 Architeuthis dux | reverse complement strand
AACATTTCGAAAGAAGAACCACATTTGCAATCAACATAACAAGGCATGCTTTGTAGTTCTGGAAAATGATTTTTTCAATAGAATTGATCAAGGGGATTGAAAAAGTGAACTCACATTGTTATATGGAAGAGTTGCCAAACTAGTAAGTTAATTTGGATCCACCCCTGCTCAAAATCCATAATGGCCCCTGCAATCTCTCCTATCAACAACACTCTGGGTCATTCCATGTCAAATCAACTAGGTGTTAAACCATGACCATCACGGATTTTGTTCAAATTTAGTACAATTATAGATCTTTATGAGACAAATTGAATGGCACATCAAATCTCACATTTCTAGCTTATCTCAATTGTTTTTACACCTAGAAAGCTCATTTATATACCATTTTAATTTTATTGTGTGCATTTTTACATCAGAGGTCAAATAAAAAAGTTGACCTCAAACTTGACCTTTGACTGTTTATTGGTCATTGAACATGTTGACCAATTTTTTTCTAAATTTGACAAATAATTGGTCTGTCCTTTGGCATAATATATACAAAATTACATAGTTAAGAACAAATGGAAAGTTGTGCTACAAGGATTTTAATGAACTAAACAACTGAATTAAATTTATAAGTGACGAATGAATTTGCTCAATATTCAGTGAGACAGCTGTCATTTCAACGGGAAGAAGTATGCGTGTGTTTTTTGTAGTAGCTACTTGCCTCATGAAAATCTATAATTATGCCAAATTTGAACAAAATCCATGATGGTCATGGTATTTTTGCCTTAAAAATTTGTTGATTTGACATGGAATGATTCCTTTCTATTTTTTCCCAGTATAGTATACATTTCACACAAACATGAGCAGTGGATTGCACATGCTGGAGTTTTTATGCACTGCAAAAGAGCTTCTGAAGATGATGAACGAAACCTGGCGAAATGCATCACGGCTTACCTTAATGATAATAAATGCCTGTATTTACATTTTATGCATTTTTCTCCCAATAACAATCTTACACAAAAAATCAGCTTGAGTCGGTGCGATTGCTAATTTATTTAAATTTACTTTATTTTACAGGTGAACTGCAAAAAAAGAAGAAATTTCACGTTGATATTTCACTTATTGAGCCGATCTCCCGACTGAAACTTTCGGGACCCAATACTGGGCCCAAGCCCGGCACAGAACAAGAAGATCCGACCATAAATTTAGCGGCTCTGCGTGCAGCAGAACTCAAAGTACAAAAACAAAGCTCCGAAGAAAAGGATCCTCCCGAGGAAGGTGCTGCTTACATAAGTAGAGATAAACTAGCAAGAGATCCTATAAAGAAAGCTAGCAACGAAAAAGAACCCGAGAAAGCTTTACAAAACTTGTCCAATATTGAAAGTGATGAAAAGGACCCAGACCCTAACGTCAAAAATGCCGAGACAAATTCCACTTCAACTACCAAAACTAAATCAAGTGCGTCAAAATGGTCTACAAAGGTGCAGGCTTCTTCAAATAATGATTCAGAAGAATCAGGCCGGAAAAGTCGAAATTCAAACCAAGGGAGAAGAAATTCTGCTTCCTCAAAAGATTCTAAACCCACAAGATCAAGAAGTGGTAGTCGGTCATCGGCAGGGGCAGAATCCGAAAATGAAGTTCCTAAGACATCAAAAATCGGTTCACATAAGAATTCTGATCTCAAATCTCAGAGATCAAGAAGTGGTAGTCGGTCATCAGCAGCGGAAGAATCCGAAAATGAAGTTCCTAAGACATCAAAAGTCGGTTCATATAAAGATTCTGATCTCAAATCTCAGAGATCAAGACATGGTAGTCGGTCATCAGTAGTGGAAGATTCCGAAAATGAAGTTTCTAAGACATCAAAAACCGGTTCATATAAGAATTCTAAAGCTTTAAAAGAATCAGGAGGATCTGCAAGTGAAGGTTTCTCGTCGGGAGGGAAACGGTCTAAAAATCAAGATGAAGTCGAAACAGTTCCGGGTGAAAAATTTTCTAATCTAAAAAGGACCGCTCGGAGGTCAAGTGAATCCAAGAAATCAACTGGTGACTCTCAAAACTCAGCCGATGAGGATCGTCTACCGAGGGCAAAGAAACTAAGGGGAAAGTCCAGTGATTCGGAAAAAAAATCAACGGACGAGGATCGAACAAGGAAAAAGAAATCAACCGAAGTGTTGAGAAAGTTCGAAGAATTGGTCGCTGCGAGTTTGCCTCCGGAAAAAAAACCTAGAAGAAAGTCTACTGGCTCCGAAAAATCTGCAGATGAAGTGCCATCCAGAAAGAGAAAATTGTCTGAATCTGGAAAATCGTCTGGTAATGACTTACCAGATGTGGATGATAAATCTGGCAGTTCTGCAAAGTCCACTGCTGGAGGGCTAAAAACTGGGAAGAAGCGTAATACAAGATCAAGCAGTTCAGAAAAACTTCCTACTGGAGGCCTAACAGCTGGGAAGAAATATACTAGAAGATCCGTTAATTCAGAAAAATCTGCTGGAGGCCAAACAATTGGGAAGAAACCTGTTACAAGATCAAGCAGTTCAGAAGAACTTGCCGAAGTGGCATCATTCAGATCGAGAAAATCTAGCAAACTTGAAAAATCAGCCCATAAAGACCCCTCCACTAGTAAAGTAATCTCCCATATAGAAAATGCCTCAGAGTTATCGCCTGGTGAGGGCCCCTCCTCTAGAAGAGTTATCTCCCATATAGACAATGCATCAGATTTATCTCCTGGTGAGGGCCCATCTAAACCTCAAAAAGTCTATTCCATCTTTCAGGGTAAGTCCAATCGATCAATGGCTTCTAGAAAAAGCGCGTCCGAGTCTTCAAGCGACGACCGGTGGTTCAGTCCGCAGAAACCGAAAGTTTCCAATCAACAGATCGGATCCAAAAAAGGTGCAAAGTTCAAAAAAGCCATAAAATCCAAAACTAAGAAGAGTGCCTCTCGGGCTTCTGGCGTAGATGTGTCAAGTGACGAACATTTGTTTAGCCCCCAGAAGCGCAAAGTGCCCAGTCGTCAGAATTCATCCACGGAGGGTGAAAAGTCTGAAATGAATCTTGTTAAACCGAGCAAAGTGTATAGTACGAAATCGGAAAAAAATAAACTTCAAAAAACCTTCAAAGATGCCAGTGAAGAAATGTCTGAAGAGATTCCCCTGGTACGTGTTTATTTTTCTTTCTTTCTGGCATTTCCTTACTCTTTCTGCTCTTCTGCATAAACAGGGTCATTATAAGGTCCTTGTGCAGTTTTAAATTTCTATAACTTCGATACATATTAAAATCAATCTGTAAAAGGGGTAAGTGAAAGAAGTTATTAAATTTTTAGATAGATTTACGGGGACGGATCCAGCCTTAAAGTATTAATAAATGGCTATTTAGTTTAAAATTTTCATAGAAAGACACTTAAATTTTTAGCTAGATTTATTCTTGAGATTGTTTGCCCAGTGTCATTATGTAGAACAACTGTGATGCGATTCTGAAATTCTTCCAAAATTGTGTGGGCATGGAAGAAAAGCAAAAAAATGTTGAGAATCTGATGATACGTTTTCATATATACTGTTTGTTCTGTAATCTTCTCTATTGGCACAACATTTAAGTCCAAACCCTTATTGTGCCCTAAACTACTCATTAAAGGAGTTGTCAAAGTCTATCTCTCCAATCTCCATCTCTTCTGCCTCGTCATTACGCTCGTTCTCATCCACAGTCTCTGAGTTCTCGTCTGCTTAACCTGCCTCCTTCTCAAGAGCTTCTTCCCCTTTTGACTCTGTTTTCTGGGCCGACCTTGACAAGAGCAGAATGGAGGATGGGTCCAACACCTCTTTGTCCACCATCCTCTCCCATCCCATTCCCTGATCGTAGGGTTTGGCTCTCTTGAATATTGGTTGGTCTGCTCTTTTGTAGCAGGTGACTCTGATGAGGAGTAGTTATGGGCACAAAAAATTAACTGTCAAAATAAGGGTTTGGATTTAAATGGTATACAGAGAAGATTACAGAACAAACAGTTGATATCTAATGTATATATGAAAACTTATCATCAGATTCTCAACATTTTTTGCTGTTCTTGTCATGAAATAAAGTCAAGATGAGATTGAATCTGAACAAAAAACATTTTACTGAATTGTTTGGGTCAGAATTGTATGGAAAATGTGTTCCATTTGTCTTTGTATGGTGTCTTCTTCAAAAGTTATACGATTTTCTGTTTTTTTGGTGTCCTGGTTCAGATTTGCACTTGATGTTATATAGGGTTAACAGGCAGAACCATAAAATAGACACTTCAAGGATTAAGAAAAAAAATTAAATGACAAACAGTCAATATCTAGTTTATATATGAAAACATATAATCGGATTTCTCATCATCTTTTTGCTGTTTTTGTCCTCAAAAAGTGTCAAGATGTGTTTGAATCTTAGTAATAAACATTTTTCTGATTTCCTCAGATCAGAATTCTATGGAAAAATGTGTTCATTTGTCTTTGGATGTTGTTTACCTAAAAGGTTACGCAATTTTCTATTTTTTGGTGTCCAGATCTGGGTTTGCACTAGGTTTATATATAAAAACATATAATCGGATTTCTCAACATCTTTTCGCTGTTTTTGCCTTGAAATAGAATCAAGATGTGTTTGAATTTTAAGAATAACCATTTTTCTGAATTCCTTGTGTCAAAATTGTATTGAAAAAATGGTGTTGACAGTGGAATGTGCTGTCTGAGTGTTTTTTAGTTCAATTGTAAATTAACTGGCTCTGTATGTGTCGTATGTACAGTCTACACCAATGGAGCTAGAGGGCTAAATATTTAAACATTTACTCCTTATGTCTAGAAAAAACTTCTTTCTTTTTTAACCCCCCCCCCGTTATTAGTAGGAGGTTCAATTTACAATGTAAGTTAATGCTAAATTGGTCCTTTAGTTTGTGTCTCGCTGCGTTCACCCTTGTTTTATGAAAATTCAAACTTTTTTTAGTGATCACTGCCCAAATGAAAGGCGAGTTAAGTAACTTAGTCATTGATCACTCCCAACACGGCTTGCTGCCAAAAGACAGTTTCTATTGAGTGACTAACCAGACCTGTTTCTGTTTTTTTCCATTATTTCAGCAAGACAAACCCCTGATCACCACCTTTGCTGGCCTGCCCCTCTCGGACATTGAAAAATATTCATCTGACAAAAACTCTGAAGATGAAGAGAAGGAACGACTCGAGGAGAACATTCTAAATCTGGAAGACATTCTTGATTCAAATAAAGATAGACTCGACAGAAGCTATGGTAAGCTCATTGGGTAAAGATCTATATCTGTTAACCAAGTCGAAAAAATAGAAACAATTTTTGGTAAAGATCTATATCGGTTAACCAAGTCGAAAAAAAAATAGAAACAATTTTTGGTAAAGATCTATATCCGTTAACCAAGTCGAAAAAATAGAAACAATTGGTAAAGATCTACATCAGTAATTTGTTGTGCTTTTAATCCGTTAGACCCTCACAATCTTCCTGGAATTTTTTATTTTTCAGAAAAAAATGTTTTGTAAGGTTTTATGAAGCGGGTTCTATTTACAATGTAACTGTATGGTAAACAGCACTTACATTCTGTCCGTTGTATGGAAGTGAGGCTTACCATACAGTTACATCGTAAATAGAACCCCCTCGTAAAACCTTAAAAAAACATTTCTTATGAAAAATAAAAATCCCAGGAAGATTGTTAGGGTCTAACGGATTAAAAGCACATAAAATTACTGGAGAAAAGAAAATTGTTTCTATTTTTTTCCACTTGGTTAACGGATGTAGAGCTTTACCAAACAATTTTTTGTGCTTTTAATCTGTTAGACCCTAACAATCTTCCAAGAAGTTGTTAGTTTTTAGAAAAAATGTTTTTTAAGGCTTTATTTGGGGTTCTATTTACAATGTAACTGTATATTAAACAGAACCATTGCTTTCAGTCCATTGTATGGAAATTAAATTTTGGGACGGATTCAAGATTTCTTTTTTTACAGTTACTTCCCTTGCATCGTAGCTATATGTCCACACAATATCTCCAAAAGTTCTCAATGAATTTCAATTAAATTTTCTGCAAGGGTAAACCATGGGGTAATGAAAAATGGACTAAATTTTGGAGAGGATCCAGGAAATATTTTTCGATTGAGAGATATTTCATTTTTTTTCTGTTCTTACATTTATGTATTCACTCATGTTTTTCCACACGATATCTCCAGAAGTTCTCAATGAATTTTGATGACATTCTGTGGAAGGGTGGGCCATGTGCTAAGGGTGAAGAATTGATTTAATTTTGGGGCGGATCTAGGAATTTTTACAGTTACCTCCCCTGCATCGTCGCTATATACAAACTGATTTTCATTCAGTTTTTTAGCGACAATGGTGTCGGCAGAGGTATGCGCTCTCTGAGTGCTTTCGGTTCTCAATTTTAATTCCCTTCTTTCAGATACGTCCAGAGGATTAAAAGTGAATCTTCTGAACCCGTCGAACTCTACCCGTAAGCGTCCTGTGCACTCAATCTCTGACCTCGATGTTATCTGGAACTTTTTAGCAAAATCCTTACGCATGATCATGTAAGTCGACTCGTTTAACTCTTAAATTCATTATAGTAAAAAAAAAAAGAAGTTGATTGAAGTTACTACCCTTGTGCTCTTTGGTAAATGTTTTTATTAGAAACCGTAAACCAAAACTGTCAAAGTAGGTTTCTTCAGTTTTTGAGTTGGTCCAGCTCACTATGTATGTATGTATGAGGCGTACAGGCCGCACAAGTGGAGCTAGAAGGCTGCAAATTTAAACATTTTTTCCTTGTCTTGAAAAAAGTTTTTTTGTTTTTTTGAAAATTCACCCACTAAATAATTTTAGTGTGTGTGTGTGTGTGGGGGGGGGTAATTTGCCATGTAAGTTTATGCTAAATCGATCCCTTAGTTTGTGTCCGGCAGCGTTCATGCTTGTTCTTGTTTTTTGAAAATTCAGATGTTTTAGTGATCCAACAAAAGGTGAGGAATGTAACTTATTCATTGATCACCACTTTTTCCAATTTTTTTAATTGATCACCCTCTACACGGCATGCTGCCAAAAAACGTTGGTCGCATGACGGTTTCTATTGAGTGACTAATTTTTTTTTATTTTTCTTTAATTCAACACAACAGATTTAAATTTTTTAAAGTTTTTTTATCCTATTCATTGAAGAGTTCTACAGCGGTTAAAAGTGGTCTGCGAATCTAAGAGTTATTTACCTCTGCCAACGAAGTTCGAGAGGTATATGTATTCGGTCGCTTCTTTCTGTCTGTTTGTCTATCCATCCACAAGATATCTCAAAAAGTACTCTATGAATTTCAATAAAATTTTGTGGAATGGTGGGTAATGGGGTAAGGAAGGGGTGGTTAACTTGGGGCGGATCCAAGTTAATTGTACTCTAAACCAAACCTAGCAGGATTTTATTATTTCTAGTGGAACATTACACAATCAAAACGGATATCATCAAGTATTATTTATGACCAAACTCTCCAGCATTGAAACACTATTGCCAAAAATATTTTTTCGTAGAGGTGTGTACATTTTTGGACTGTAACATATTCATATTTTTTTAATGTTGTAGAGTTTGGTCCTAATAACCTGATAATATCCGTTTTGATTGTGTAATGTTCCACTAGAAATAATAAAATCCTGCTATATTTGGTTTAGAAGAAAATTAAATTTCTATAAAATAGTGGTATGGGTGATACTGTATATATACACTTATGACTGTCCACACGATATCTCCAAAAGTTCTAAATGGAGGGGTGAACAATAGGCTATGGAAGAAGTGGTTAAATCTTGGAGCGGATCGATGCACAATTACCTCCCCTATGTTGTAGTTATATGTCCTCACCACATCATATCACTAAAATTTCATGTCTGTTCACACGATATCTCCAAAAGTTCTAAATGGATTGCGATAAAATTTTGTGGAAGGGTGGGTAATAGACTCCGGAAGAAGTGATTAAATTTTGTGGTGGATCAATGCACAATTACCTCCCCTGACAATGCTTTCTTGTTTCTTAAGGGAAAATTGTTATGCATGATTATGTAAGTTGATTTGTTTAATTTCTTAAGGGGTGGATTTTATTGAGGTGTGGCATAACCTGTGTTCACTCCTGGGCTTGAAATTAATGTTGTCCCGACGTCGGTAAAAATTTGTTTGAGACAAACAAATATCTTCCTCGGGCCGCCTCTGGGACAGAAATGATTTTTTTTTTAAAAAGAAAAATTTTTATTTTTTTATTTAAAAAAAAAAAAATCACTTCTGTCCTATAGGTGTCGGGGGAAGATATCTATTTTGAAAAAAAAATTTAGTGAGGATTGTTTTTTTTTTTGGATGGTTTACATTTCCTTTGGGACAGTTAAAATTGTTTTTCAGGACGGTAGTGTATAAAGTTAGTCTGGAGCCCTGGTTTCCTCCAAGCTCTGCGGCTGCACACAAGAAACATTTTCAAAGCTTCCGATGAAAAAACGAGCCTGAAACTCAGACCACAGATGTGCTATTTAAACATCAGTTCAGGCGTAAAGTAGACTCCCTCTGGCAATGAGGATGTGAGTTCGATTCTCACTGAAGGCTTATTTTTATTATCCGACCGCACTGTTATTCATTACTGTAGGAACGTATAGCCATCTTGGTCCGTGGGAGGAAAATCCAGAACTTGCAGAAAAAGGAAGACTCAAAACTTGTTTATAAAAATATGAGGATATACTTTTATTTCGTAAGATACATTGTGTCGTGACGGAGAAGGAAGAGTGGGAGAGAGGTAACTAGAGCCGACAGACTGTTCCCAACAGGGGAACTGGCCCCGTGCTTTCCCAGGCCTGGGTGGTATGTCTCTCTCTGAGGGCGTCCGGTGTCTCTTTGCCTTTTATCAGGTTTAAACACCCATGCTGATTTTCCAGCTACCACCTGCAAGTTCAATCAACATCTTGTTTATGACCCGTTTCTGGTATAACTCTGTTGTTGCCGATATTCTGTTTAACTTTCAACACCTGTGGGGGTCAAATCTGTGATGGCCGCCAAAATATCCAACAAACGGCCTGAATTTAAAGTTGTATATTAAGAAATTAAGATGACGGTAAAAACTAGTCAAACTTAATTAAAATAACGTCTTTTTATATCTTTCGGAAATCTTAAACAATCTGCTCCTGATTTTCAACTGATCTTTTAAAGGCACTCGATTGGCTGAAAAATGTCACATGACACATTGTGAGTGAGAAGTATCTAGTTTCATACTATTTATCAAACCTTTTTCTTCTTATTTACAGAGCGAGATGTTTCACCTATGTTTAATTTATGTTGCTTTTTTCTCAAAAGTCTGTGAGAGTAGCTTCCCTTTATTTATGAAATAATTCTGTAAATTTCAAGTGACTACTGTACACCAACTCCTCCATTAGGTTCCTGAAAACCATGACTTTAACTGGCTAAAATTTGTTTGTTCTTGTTTTCCGAACGTGTAGAAAAGAAACACTAGATGAAGAAAAAAGAAGATCACTTTATGTTATGAAATCATTTCTGGAGCGACATTTTCTCAATGCAGTAAGTATTTCTTTTGGAATATACACTAAACAATCCATCTTAGTTTGTTTGTCAGCAAATCACTCACCTGTGACCAGTGTTGGCACTTGGTACGTGGTACGTTCAAGACCAAAATTTTGCACGTTTGGTACTGAACAAATCTATTTGGTTCCAAAAATCAAGATTTGGTTCTGAAGGAAAATTTACAAAAGATAATCCCTTATGCACAAATGATATGATACAACATAAATTTGGTCCGATGATGGATTTTAGTTATTTGATTATTTTGGTACTGAAGCTACTTGATTTGGTCCCAAGACCATAGAAATTTGGTCTGATGATGGATTTTAGTTATTTGATTATTTTGGTACTGAAGCTACTTAATTTGGTCCGATGATGGATTTTAAGTTATTTGATTATTTTGGTACTGAAGTTACTTGATTTGGTCCCAAGACCATAGAAATTTGGTCTGATGATGGATTTTAAGTTATTTGATTATTTTGGTACTGAAGCTACTTAATTTGGTCCCAAGATGGATTTTAAGTTATTTGATTATTTTGGTACTGAAGCTACTTAATTATTACTTATCACTATCATTATTACTACATTGCATTATTAGTATTATTATGATTGCATTATTACTGTATCACTATTAGTAACGTTCTATTATTACCATATTACTGTATCACTATTAGTAACGTTCTATTATTACCATATTACTGTATCACTATTTTTTTTCTGTAGATGAGGCAGCAAATGCATAAAAAAGAAATGCATGAAGACCTAAAAAGTGTAAGTATTCTTATATTTATTCTAGTTGAGACATCCACGTAAGGACTTAGGATGTCTCTCTCTACACATTCATAGTTTCTTTGTTGATTTACTTAAACAAAATCAAGTTTGCCTCAAGGCGAAAATGTAGGGAGCATCTCCAGTAAAGATCACTCATTATTATTGGAATTTTGCCCACGTGAAATCGGTAATCACAGGAATTCATCCCAATTTGAATAACTAAGTTTGAAACTCATTACCTTGCGTTCGGCACTATTATTTTCTCTCTCTGTCTTGGGCCCTTGATGGAAAGAATGAAATTTTGACTTCTTGACAAAAAGAAGGAAATTTTGACTTCTTGACAAAAAGAAAGAAATTTTGACTTCTTCATGGAAAGAAGGAAATTTTGATTTAGCTCAGATAGTAGTTGCAAGTGAATTTTCATGCAAGATTTAATTCTTTTTCAAGCGTCTAGCCCAGTAGTTGCCGCCCGCTAGTGGACAATTTAAGCTTTTAAGTGGGCGGTACACCCATTACAGGAACATTTACTGAAATATTTTAGAGTTTGATAGAATCATTTGAATTTAGATTTGGACAAGAGTTTGATAGAATCATTTGAATTTAGATTTGGACTAGAGTTTGATAGAATCATTTGAATTTAGATTTGGACAAGAGTTTGATAGAATCATTTGAATTTAGATTTGGACAAGTGTTTGATAGAATCATTTGAATTTAGATTTGGACAAGTGTTTGATAGAATCATTTGAATTTAGATTTGGACAAGAGTTTGATAGAATCATTTGAATTTAGATTTGGACTGGAGTATGATAGAATCATTTGAATTTAGATTTGGACTAGAGTTTGATAGAATCATTTGAATTTAGATTTGGACAAGTGTTTGATAGAATCATTTGAATTTAGATTTGGACTAGTTTGATAGAATCATTTGAATTTAGATTTGGACTGGAGTTTGACAAAATCATTTGAATTTATATTCGAACCAGGTGTGCCTATATTTCATCTAAGAACCCTAGCTATAACCTACCGTATTTCCATGGGTGAAATGAAACATTATGTGAGCATAAAGATGGTTGGTCTGATAATAACTTCTGTAGTAAAAATGTCTACTTGAAAATGAATGATTTTAAATAAAATTTTCTTGTGCTTTTCAGAAATCTGACCACGTAAAAGTGTTAACAAATAAGCTGTTGTACCATAAACAGAGAAACCGACAGTAAGTATATTTGTACTTTTTAAAAAAACGTTCAATGAAAAACTGTCACCGAAACTAGTGATGTACCTGAATATCAATCCAGTCGGATATCTGGCACTGGATTCACAAAAAATTTTAGCCACCCAATATTTTTTAACAGACGTGGGTTTTAATTTTCTACTTTAGAATCTGACAGATTTGGATATCTGATTTTTTGTGAATCCAGTGCCGGATATCTGACCGGATTGATGTTGATACATCACTATTGAAAAGCACCGTTGAGTATTAAAAAAAATTGGAATAGCCAGTATGTTATGAGGGTTGCTGAGAAGGGGTTAAACAAATCGGATTGATATTCCGGTACATCACTAACCCAAACTATCAACATAGGTTTCTTCAGTTTTTAAGTGATTCTGCCTGCCTCGCTATGTATGTATGTGTTGCATGTGCAGGCTGCACCAATGGAGCTAGAGGGCTGAAAAATTAAACATAGCCTTTTTTATACCCTTTTCAAAAATTCAGGCATAAAGTCTTGAAAGGGTTAAGGTAGCTAAGTGCTAGTATGTATACCATACTAAGGTACCTGCCAAGTGTAGTGAGTTTAATCCTCACTAGATTAAAACAAATTTTTAAATCACTTCCGTCCCGGAGGTGTTCCACATTTTTACCAGACAAACAGACAGACAGACAAACCTGGGTGAATGGTGGAGGTAATAAACAGGGTTGCCAAATAATAGGGAGAAAGGGAGATAATCTGAGCTTTTTCTCAGAGACTTACCCAACACAGGGAGTGGAGCCCCCTTAATATGGTTGGATGCCCAATTTGATGTCCTTCTGGCAGCTCCTGCAGCCAAGCTGAGGCCAAACGTATCGCTTTCTGCTTTCCTATAGACTACATCAGCAAGGCCGAGAGGGGGAGTCTGACAACTGGGCATTGATTTCCAAATTCGAAGCTATTCCAATGCCTGTGTTGGAAAAGTCTCTGAGATAAAGCTCAGATCAGGGCTGCCACAGAGGGTATCCGGCGAATTTATAACGGAAATGGCTATTTCGTAGGCACTTTTTATAGCTGATGTTAATTTTATGGCGGAAATGGCAGTTTCCTAGCCACCTTTTATAGCTGATGTTAATTTTATAGTGGATATGGCTATTTCCTAGCCACCTTTTATAGCTGATGTTAATTTTATAGCGGAAATGGCAGTTTCCTAGCCACCTTTTATAGCTGATGTTAATTTAAAGTTAAGTATGTATTTTTCAATATAAACTTAAAATATTTTTCCCAGATCAGGGCCGTTGGTTCAAATGTGGCAGCTACTCAGTTTTTAATCGTTAAGAACCACTTTTCTAAGTGCAATGAAGAGTTATGTCCCTTTAATAAACAGGTGATACATATATAGCCAGCCAGCCAGCCCCACTTAAATTCTGAAGAAACCTATGTTGACAAAGATGAGGATAGAAATTCTGCTGCTATTACTACTACTATCATAAAAATGAATAGAAAGATAGAAATGCTGCTGCTATTACTACTACTACTACTACTACTCTATTGCAGTTGGCTATTTTCAGTAATGATTGGGTTGTGTTAAAGAGACACCTTAGGACACCATTGTGCATTTGTGAAGGTGTTTAGTTTGAATGTAATGCATGCTGGCTATGGTGTCCTGTGAATACTGGGTGTTTGAAAGTTGTCTTTTTTTTGTTTTGGATGGGAAGGCTAGTCTTATTTCTGGATTTATATGGATTGGATTTTCTGGGAAGGAGTGGCCCTTGAAAGACATGGGAATGGAATGTTTTCAAGGTTCTAGGACAACTGTAAAGCCAGAGTTGCAGTTTGTGGAAATGAAGTAGTTGGCTATGTGAATGATCACACCCATTGGGAAATTGTCCAGGGGGCAATTGTCAAGAGTTATTTATCTGGGGAGCAATTATCTGGATAATTGCCCTCGGATAATTGCCCCCTGGATAATTGCCCCCTGACAAAAGCATAGCAACTGTAAAGCCAAAGTTAAAGTTTGTGGAAATGAAGTTGTTGGCCATGTAAATGACCACACCCATTGTCCAAGAGGCAATTGTGAGGTGGGGTGTAGTTCCTGGGGGCAGTTGTTCCAGGGGCACTTGTGCTGACACCTATTCTCAGATATCATTGTTATGAGTTGCCTTTCACTGACATGTAGGAATTCCATGCATTAGTCTCCATGGTTACCTACCAAATATCACAATTGCTCTGAATGTCATCATGAATAATTTATGATTCAGCTCTAGACATATATAGTGCATAGGGCAACGCTTTCTGTTTAATACACTGGTTCCCAAACCTGTGGTCTTGACCGAAATAAGGGATGGCAGGATGATTTGAAAAAAAAAAAAATAATAATGAAAATAACAAAATGAAAAAATGTTTTTTTTTAAAGTTTTAAAAATATCTTTTAAAAACCAGTGCAAATATATTTACATCGCAATTTTGGAATATTTGTTTTTGGCAATTGAAAAAATTTTTAAAAAAATTAAATTAAAATTCCTGAGGAAAACAAAACACAATCATAGTAACATTTAAAATTGAAAACAGCAAGTTAATGCTACGTTCCGTAGATGTGAAAAGAACAGATACTACACTTTGATCTTGACCTAAAGGCTGCAGAAGACGCATTCTGATTTGGACCCCACTACTAGGATAGGGCCATTAATTTTAATCCCAACTGAAATATTGCAGTGATAGAATTGACAATCTGCCTTTTAATCTGAACAGATTTGAAATCAGCTGATCCTGATAGTAGATAAGCACACTTGGGATTAGCCTAATCTCTTTCATGTTAACTTTTAGCTAAATATAGGTTTCCCCTGCTTTTGATGTGTTCCCATTAAAACCATTATGTCCCACATGTCTGACTTCGGATTTACTGAACAAAGTTCAATAAATCTGAAGTCAGATGCTAAAAGCATATATAGAAAGTAATCAGATACTAAAAGCATACATAGAAAGTAATCAGATACTAAAAGCATATATAGAAAGTAAGCAAATACTTAAAGCATACATAGAAAGTAAGCAGATACTAAAAGCATATATAGAAAGTAAACAGATACTAAAAGCATATATAGAAAGTAAGCAGATACTAAAAGCATATATAGAAAGTAAGCAAATACTTAAAGCCTACATAGAAAGTAATCAGATACTAAAAGCATGTATAGAAAGTAAGCAAATACTTAAAGCCTACATAGAAAGTAAGCAGATACTAAAAGCATACATAGAAAGTAAGCAGATACTAAAAGCATACATAGAAAGTAAGCAGATACCACATTTCTATTATAAATTACTGGTCCTAGCAAAGCGAAACTGGCTATTGACGAAGATTACTGTACAATTTTTCTTTTTTACATCGTTAGGGAAGACTAGTGAAAAAAACTTCTTCAACACCGGTAGACTTGTGAAAAAATCTTGTCTGAGAATAAGAGAGATTGATCTAAGCTCCTTTCTCCTCCCTCTCCTCAATTTCAATCATCAGCGACAGCTGCTGCTGATCGAAACCAAAATGTGATCTCAAGCTAAAACCTTATTTGTCATAAAGCCAACCATAGACGCGAGCTCCGTGGTGCTTCGGTCCGAATAATACATTTAGTGTGTGAACAGATGTAGCAAATATACAATATGAATTCAAAAAGCTGATGAATCAATACTTATCTATGTTTTGTTAAAAAACTTATACAAAACAGGTCTGGTTAGTCACTCAATAGAAACCGTCACATGACCAATGTATTTTGGTAGCATGCCATGTTGGGGGTGATCAGTTAAAAAATTGGAAAAAGGTGTGATTAATGAATTAGTTACCTCTCTTGCCTTTTGTTGGACAGTGATCACTAAAAATGTCTGAATTTTCAAAAAACAAACATGAACACTGCCGGACACAAATTAAGGTACCAATTTAGAATAAACTTACATTGTAAATTGAATCCCTCTAAAAACTTATTTTGTGGGGGAATTTTCAAAAAAACTGTTTTTTGTAGACATAATAAGGAGTAAATGTTTAAACTTTCAGCCCTCTAGCTCCATTGGTGTGACCTATATGAGCAACACATACATACCCAGCCAGCATCACTTGAAAACTAAAGAAACCTATTTTTGATCCAATGCTGCTACAAACTATAAAAGAAGATGCAATGTTAATCTTTGATGGTTTATATATTTTAACAGGATTATCTAGTCAATTAATGACTAATTATATGAGTAGGAAGGAATTATACCATAATCTCACTTTATCTGTCAGTCTAAAGTAAATCATTGCTGCTAATCCACACAAAGAAGTTACATTTACATACTTATTGTCTTTCCCTCTCATCTACTAATTATAAGACCAAGATCAAAACATTAATTATTGATATACAAAAATTTCAATTATATACAGGATAAGAATGTCCTTTCTGTATTGACTTTGCTGAGAGACGTTGTATTGATATTTGAGGATTTTGTTTCAATACAAAGTTACTCCCATTACAATGAGTTCAGAAAGTACATTAT
>VCCN01003851.1:1939264-1951140 GCA_006491835.1 Architeuthis dux | reverse complement strand
GCAAGGGATACAGTCAGTGTATTCTAGGCCCCAGCCAACAGGGCCGCCAATTTTGCGAGTTCAATGGCAACAACCTGGTTACAATTTTAGCTATTTATGAGATAAATCTGTAGTTTTATGGCTGTTATAAAGCAGAAAAATGGTTTGTGGGTGGTGTACCATAGCTGGTTGTACGTCTGCCTCACACACTGAATGTCCCAGGTTCAATTCCTGTTATGAGTGAAGAGTATGGAAAGCTCTTCATCAGGACAAATTTCTCTGTGCACTCGGCAGTAATTGAGTACACTCTAAGCTGTGTGACTTGGGTGGATGTATCCCTTCAGTGGACTTGCATCCTGCCAAGGGGTGATCATAAAAACTTGTAGGAATAAAGTCCTGGTCTCGACCAGACTTAAGACTTGCAAGGATCACTAAGCTAACGCATGCAACAGAAACTGGGTCTTCGTCACCGGGCACCATACTCCATTGGGAGTTGTCTCTTAAGAGACGGGATGCTTTACCTTTTTTTTTATACCATAGCCGGTTGCACATGTCCATATGAATTAGACAAGCAAGGCGCATGTTTCTAAAAATGCATTTTTTGTCGACAACATCTTGTTTTAGCTGGGTTGAAGATTGGGGCTTCAGCAAAAATTATGGGAGAAAGAAAAATGCCACAATGCATTGTGATGTCGATTGAAGTATCTGTGGAAGGAAAGAATGTGGGCCTCTGCAGAAAAAAGCTCTCTCACGTGGTTGAAGATAAATATATGACAAAAAGTCCAGTCAATTTCAGGAAAAATCTGTTTTTTTATTTCTATTTGAAACTTCAAAACAGCAGCGACGCAAAGCAACTTTGCTGACAAATCAAAGTGTTGAATTCTGTTTCTTTACATTTAGTAATTTCTAGAAGTTGTCTAACGTCCATTCACTAACTAGTAGAGTACTAATACTATCTAGTGTTTCCCCTTAATCAGCTACCCTCTCTTCATTTCCTTCTTCTTCTCCCACACCTCACCTGGATGGAGGAGATGTCAACTCTTCTGCTACAAGACCCGAACTGAGATAACGGGCGAAAAATTCAGACTCTTAAAATACTTTAAACTGATTGGCCAATCACAGTCTGCTTTTTCCTTTACTTCTCTCATGACCTTTTGTACATATGGTCAAACCCTAACCAAGTTTAACCTATATCCTGGTTGCTACCATACGCCTCCCAAAACCTTTGTATCTCTCAATCACTCTAGTGGGAAACGAACACACATACAAACAATCAGTGTGCATGCCACCGTTTCACAACCATGATCCTATGACCGCTTATTGTCTGCATTTTTTTCTTTTATTCTTACAATATGGAGAGACAGTAAGTTTACACCTAGCCTACCGGTAAGTCCCCATGGTAAAGCTGCATTATGATATTCCAGTTTCATAATTCAGTCTTCAGCTAAACAGTGGTATCACGACCAATAATAATAATTGTAAATCAATCTTTATTATTATTGGATAAAGTATTGTAACATACCACTTTATTATTAAATTTGACTAGTTCGGATTGTGCAGTTATCCATAGAAACAGTGGCCCAAATTAATAAGTTGTATAAAAACAACTAAAATTAGGTTGAAGGTAAAAACTAGTAAAATTTAAGAAAAAGTGGTTTGTTACAATACTTCATCCAATAATAGTAAAGATTGATTTATAAAAAAAACTACTAGATCTCATATGTAAAACAACATAAATATGGTGCAGAGTCGGTTGTAGGGTGTGAGTTTATAAGTGTGAATCAGCTTCTGCTAATCCATGAAGTCTTTGTGGCCGATTGTTAAAAGCAGCTAGGCGTAAACTAGTCTCCCTCTGGCAATGAGGGTGTGAGTTCAATTCTCACCGAAGGCTTACTCCTTATTTCCAATTGCGCTGTTATTCATTGCCATAGAAACGGCAACCCGAATTAATAAGTTGTATGAAAACAACTAAAATTAGAATGAAAGTAAAAACTAGTAAAATTTAATAAAAAGTGGTGTGTTACAATACTTCATTCAATAATAAGTGGCCTGAATTAATAAGTTATATAAAAACAACTAAAATTAGAATGAACTAGTAAAATTTAATAAAAAGTGGTGTTAAAATACTTCATCCAATAATAATAAAGATTGAAGTATAATTATAATATATTATTATTATTATACTTATAATCATAAGTAATAATTAGAGCATTATTTTGGGTAACTAATCTTTTGTGCACACATTACTTTCCTTTGTGCGCTGGTTTCAAAACGCACAGAGTTTAGAGGTAACTATGATTGGGAGTATGGTGACACAGAACTGCGAACAGTTTGACTTAGTTTACGGATCTTGATTATGTATCCATATCCAACTTTATTGCTTCTATTGTAAATCTGGATATTCTAGTGTTGTATTACATTGTAGTACATGATGAGTCGGGTCGAAAACCATTCATGATTAGGTGCTATCAAGATGGGTGTTGCGCATCCACGCTGCCTAAATGCATTGCAGTTTCATGCCTTTGGCTCATACATCAAATTATTGTAGTCTTTCCAGTTCATTGATTTCAAAAATTCTTTGTTTCATGTTTTTCTAATTCATTGATTTTAATATTCGATACGCTTTTATGAAGCTGACATATCAGCAAGCGGAAAAACTCAAATAGATTACCAAGCAACGTATACAGTATAATATGCCCATCCCTGCTTTGTCAGAAAAGATCTCAGCTAACAGTGTTTCAGGGCTTTTTGTGATTATTTAACTATTTTATTATTTATAATACTTCTATTTATTTACTGTTTTATACTAAGTATAGTTCATACACACTCAGCAACAGATGCAGGAGAAGACCAACACAGTTGCAGTGAACTTGGCATGTCTTTACCTCAATATCCACAAAGGGAAGAGCAAGATCCTCAGGGTTAATACAGCCAATGTTACCCTCCTCACACTGGAAGGTAAAGCACTGGAAGAGGTGGAAAGCTTAATGTATTGTATTGTTGACAAAGTGTGGGACAGAAGCTGATGTAAAAGCCAGGATTGGTAAGGCAAGGGTGGCTTTCTATCATCTGAAAAATGTCTGGAGATCCTCAGATCTGATGACCAACACCAAGATCAGGATCTTCAATACCTCTGTGAAGCCTGTTCTGTTGTATGGAGTAGAGACCTGGAGAACAATTGTTACTACAATAAAGAGAATCCAGACATTTACCAACACCTGCCTTGGAAGAATTCTACAAATTCACTGGCCAGGAACTGTGGCAACGAACAAGACAGCAACCTGCAGAGGAAGAAATCCTCTAAAGACACTGGAGTTGGATTGGTCACACTCTTCGCAGGCCTGCACCCAGCATTACAAGACATGCCTTCTTTTGGAATCCACAAGGGAAAAGGAAAAGAGGCAGACCAAGAAACGCCTAGCGTCATGACCTGGATGCAGACATGGAGAGAACTGGTCATACATGGAAACAGCTGGTGAAATTGGCCCAGGACCGAGATGTCTGGACAGTCTTTATTGGCAGCCAAACGGGGCCACAGGCTTAGATAGATAGTCCATACACTTCATTCAGAGGTGAGATACAGGAGTTCAGATTATTGTCTAGTATAGATTACCATTCTTTGGGGTTAGGCTTAAGAAAAAAGTAACCTTCCGCCTGTTGGAAGCAGGGCAGAGTTGCCAGATTTGGCCAGAAGGGCAGATAATCCGAACTTTGTCTCAGAGACTTAGCCAACACAGGCATTGGAATAGCATTGAATTTGGAAATCAAGCTGGTCTGGAGTCAGAGGTTCAATACCAGCCACCTGGATGTGACAGAAACTGACTCAAGATGGAATAACAAATGAAGACCTTTTCTTTTTAATCCACAGAAATCTATGCCAATGCACCACTCTGTTGAGTACACAAACAACCACGTTTATTAAAAATCTGGAACTTTATTTTCCACGCCAGGTAAATGTGGAAGATGAACAAAGGGTCATTTGTCTAATGTGACCAGGGTTGCCAGATTTGGCTAGAAGGGGAGATAATCCAAGCTTTATCTCAGAGATTTACCCAACACAGGCATTGTCTGCAGGTAGAGGTTCAATACCAGTCTCTTGAGGTAGTCCTACCTCAAGAGGCTGGTATTGAATCTCTGCCTTCAGACTAGCTCAATTTCCAAATTCAATGCTATTCCAATGCTTGTGTTGGGTAAATCTCTCGATTTGCGATATATAGCGGGTGGATGATAGACCCCAAAATATTAATTTAGCTCCAAAATAACTAAATTGGCAACCCTGGTTATTGTGGCTTGGTTATAACACAGTTGGCTTTCTTGGACCCCAATACCTATGTTATAACTGTGGACACTTGTATTGAGTTGGCCAAAAAGCTTATTCTGTTTTTGATGGTATTAAGAGCTTTTAGTTTCAACTTCATTCAAAAAGATCATTTTTTTTTACTTTTGCCAACATGTTTGGCTTTTTGTCCACACAATATCTCCAAAAGTTCCCAATGAATTTCAATGACATTTTGTAAGAATTGATCAAACTTTGAGGTGGATCCTGGATTTTTTTTTTGATTTAAAGATATTTTTTCATATATTAACCCATAAGAACTCAGACCCATTTCTACTTGAAGGAACACTATGTGGGATTATTGGTAGGAAAATTGACACACAATGTGAATACACCAGGATGTTCAGTAGATGTCACTTAGTACACTTCATGAGTTAAAATCAGGATAAAATATAATATTATATAAGAGACTGAGCAGATCAATTAAATTGTATGTGACACCGGTGTCACAGTGGGTTCTTATGGGTTAAGACAATAGTCTGAAATATGGAAACTTACACAGTTACCTCCCCTGCATCGTAGCTATATATGAACTGATTTTCACAGTTTTTAGTTAGTGGAAGAGGTATGTGCTCTCTGAGTGCTTACTAGTTTATTGTATTGTGACAGCTTTGGGAGATAACTAACATTCTCAAAATATCCAAATCAAGCTTGAAAATCATTTACATCAGCTTGGTTATGTTAGTCACTTATGGCTTCCCCATAAGTCGAAAAACCTACTGGACCATACTTTTCTGTGCAATTCGCTACTTAACCATGCTCCATTGGGGGATAGACCAGTTGAGATTGATAGCAATCAAATCAAGACATTAATTGAGAATAATGACTATTATACAATGCGGGAGATTAGCCAACATACACAAAATATCCAAATCAAGCTTGAAAATTCTGGATTTTTTTTTTTAGATTCAGAGATATTCTTTCATATATTAAGACAATAGTCCAAATATGGAAAATTGAAACTTACAGTTACCTCCCCTGCATCGTAGCTACATATGAACTGATTTTCACACTTTTTAGTTTGTGTATGCCATTGGCAGAGGTATGTGCTGTCTGAGTGCTTTTGATTGTATTGTATTGTGACAGCCAGGGCTCCAGACTAACTTTTTTGACAACAGTCCCAGAACCGTCCTGAAGAAAATATAAACCAACCTGAAAAATAATTTTAAATGGTCCCAAAATCAAAATGTTGTTTCTTTACTTTGTTTATTATCATCATAGTTGTTAGTTGTTAGTAGCATAATAAAAACACCATTAAAATGTTGAGGAAATAAATCATTGTCAAACTCCAGTCCAAACCTGGAGTTGACTTTGTTTTTCTACTGTAACAAAAGCAACAAGAACAATCCTCACCAAATTTATTAAAAAAAAGATCTCTTCCCCGGGCACCTCTGGGATGGAAGTGATTTTTTAATTTTTTTTTTTAAATCACTTCCGTCCTGGAGGCATCCCGGGGAAGTTCGTCCGGAACACTTTTTTACTGTCCTCGGGACGAGGGGACAACGTTAATTTCGAGCCCTGTTGAGATTGATAGTGATCAAATGAAGACATTGCTTGAGAATAATCAATGTTATAAGACGTGGGAGATGCGGCCAACATACTGAAAATATCCAAATCAAGCATTGAAAATCATTTGCATCAGCTTGGTTATGTTAGTCGCTTTGATGTGTGGCTTCCATGTAACAAAAATGTTCCATTTTTGAAAGAAATTATAATGGGCGAGGAAAAGTGGATACTTTACAACAATGTGGAACGCAAGAGATCATGGGGCAAGCAAAATGAACCACCCCCCAACCCTACCAAAGGCCAGTCTTCATACAAAGAGGTTGATGCTGTGGATATGGTGGGATTAGAAGAGCTCCTTCTTGAGAACCAAATGATTGATTCAATGCACCCAATTAGACTAATTGAAGGAAGCAATCGACAAAAAGCATCTGGAATTAGTTAAAGAAAGGATGTAATATTCCTTCAGGATAACGCTAGACCACAGGCAGGGGTGTGGCTAAGGGTGGGGGTGATTTTAAAATGCCCCCCATCCCGCCTCCTGGCTGCAAACGCAACTAACATTATACAATAACAAATCTCACTAAATGTTGGAGGGGGTCCTCAGGGAGCCAAGCCCTTCGCCTGGGTCCTCAAAAATGATTAAATAACAGGTCTGGTTAGTCACTCAATAGAAACTGTTAGGTGACTAACGACTTTTGGCAGCATGCCATGGTGGGTGTGATCAATTAAAACAATGGAAAAAGGGGTGAACAATTAATTAGTTTACTTTTCTCACTTTTTTTGGTGGTGACCGCTAAAAAAGTCTGAATTTAAAAAAAAACAAGCTTGAAAGCTGCCAGACACAAACTAAGGGACCTATTTAGCATAAACTTACATTGTAAATTGAACCTTCTACTACAAACCTATTTTAGAGGGGAATAACAGGTCTGGTTAGTCACTCAATAGAAACTGTTACGTGACCAATGTCTTTTGGCAGATATGCTGTGTTAGGGGATGATCAATTAAAAGAATGGAAAAAGGGGTGATCAATTAATTGGTTTACTTCTCTAACATTTTGTTGGGTGGCGACCACTAAAAAAGTCTGAATTTTAAAAAAAACAAGCTTGAAAACTGCCAGACACAAAATAAGGGACCAATTTAGCATAAACTTACATTGTAAATTGAACCTCCTACTAAAAACCTATTTTAGAGAGGAATTTTCAAAAAACAAAAAAACATTTTTTCAAGACATAATAAGGAGTTAATGTCAAATTTTCAGCCCTGTAGCTCCATTGGTGCGGCCTGTATGCGTGGCACACACACACACACACACACACACACACACACAAACTGAAGAAACCTATGTTGATAGTTTTGATGACGGTTTTGGTTGACGGTTTCTAATACAACTACTACTATTCATTCTCTTGTACAGACCACCACTACTACTATTATTACTATGAAATATTGCTTCCGAGTAGTTGCATTAAAAGCAATTGAAGTTAAGATGAAAGAAATACTAGACAGAAATTAATAATAATTGACAATGCTTCTTCATCTAATAAGAAATCCAGTATATTATTAGTAATAATACTACTAGTGTAACTAAATCCTTAACTCAAGTACAACTACTATATTCATGGGCGTAGCTGCAGATTTGGGGTCCCAGTGGGCTTGGCTCCCCTGCAACATTTAGTGATATTTGATATTGTATAATGTTAGTAGAAATGGAGTAGCTGAACTACTATTTATAAAGCTTTTGGTGTCTTCTCTTCATTTGGGGGCCGGGGGCCGTTTTCAAATACCCCCTCCATCAACTACGTCTCTGTAAATACAACTACTACTACTGCTACTCATTCTCTTGTACGGGCCACCACTACTACTACTATTACTATGAAATATTATTGCTTTTTTAATCTTCTATTGACGTTGTCATAATGACTATTGCAGTGTTGCCGATTTAGCGCGTTTCGAGCTAGATTTAGTGCGTTTGTTAAAACAATAAACGCAGTGCAAAAAGCGCTAAATTAGCGCGTTTGCGCCTAGAACATTTTGGCCATCTTCTGGCTACTTTTGACCATTTTTAGCGTCTTTTTGGTGTTTTTTGGCCATCTTTGGCTATTTTAAAAAATTTAGCGCTTTTTGGCAGTCAAACTAGCCCAAAAAATATTTTTTGAGTTGGCAACACTGTGACTATTGTTGTTGCTGCTACACAGTCGCATCAAGTCGACTAGTTTTTCATGTCGGCCTGTCTTCTCTGTTCTTGTTTAAATGTAGACTAAAACAAAGTCTACACAATCAGAAAAGGGATTAAATGTCTAAAATACCCGACAGCTAAATCGTCCCAAATCAGACCAAACAAGTTGGTTGTGTTTTTGTTGCTGTCAAAACCTTTTATTGTAGAATGGTAAGTAAACAAAATACTTACTTTTTTTTCTATTGTTTTCTTTTTTGGTTTTATTAAGGAAAAGAATGAACAAAACGGGTTTGGAAAAAAAGAAAGACGGATTTAGTTTGTAAATATAAAATGAATATAAATTAATGAATAAGAAAGTAAAGAAAACGAATTACTGTTTATTTATCACTAAAAAAAGTGGATAAGAATTAATAGATTTTAAAAGGGAAAATAAATTCCTAAAATAATAAATACATTTTATTGTAGAAAATAACAAAATATTTATTACTTAGTTTATTTATTAAGAAAAAGGAAGGAATAACTGATTTGAAAAAAAGAGGAATTTAGTTTGTAAAAATAAAATGAATATAAATGAATGAATTTGAAGAAAAATCAATTAGTGTTTTTTTATCACTAAAAAAAGTGGATAAGAATTAATAAATTTTAAAAGGAAAAAAACTCCTAAAATATGACAAAATAATAAATTTATTTTATTGTAGAATAAAGAAAATACTTATTAGAGGAATTTAGTTTGTAAAAATAAAATGAATAAATATAAATGAATGAAGAAGAAAAAGAATGAATTAATTCTTTTTTATCACAAAAAAAGGATAAAAGTAAATAGATTTTAAAAGGAAAAAAAAAGGAAGAACCGTTTTAAAAAGAAGGGATTTAGTTTGTAAAAATAAAATGACTGAATCAACAAAAATTAATAATAATAAGAATTAATTAATTAATGAAAGAAAATAAAAATAAAAATTTTAAAAATTCCGAAAGAATATTTAACGCATTTTTTGTGTTTTACATTGAAGAAAAAATTAAAAAAATTAAATAAATGCTGGCAAAAATTCTAATATGAAATTGTCCAATAAATGATAAAAAACTGTTGTTGCGGGAATTTTTAATTATTTATTTACAACTTTTTAAAAACAAGTTTTATTTACACATTTTATTTATTTTAAAATTTAAATGAATGAAATTGGAAAAAGACAAAAATTTCCACACAATATCTCCAAAAGTTCTCAATGAATTGCAATGACATTCTGTGAAAGGGTGGGCCAAGAAAAAACTGATTATATTTTGGGGTGGGTCCAGGAATGGCGTTGGCAGAGTTATACGCTCTCTGAGTGCTTTCTAGTTTGAATTAAAATTTGTTAAAAAAGTCGTAATCAGCAAAATAAATTGACGACAGCATTTATTTCGAATTATATTGTTTAAATTAAATTAATTAAAACGAGATTAAATCAATAAATAATGAAAATTAAAATAATTTTCTTTTGTTTTTAAAGGAACAAAAAATTCAAAGAAGCAGACGGTAACTTTCAAAAATGTCATAGGGTTGCCAGATATTTGGAGACGTTTCTGGCCAAAAACACGCCAAAAATGGCCAAATGCCAAAATTGTTTAGAAAAGCAATTAATTTTATTAGATGAAGTATTGTAAATCCATTATTAATTTTTTTAAAAATTACTACTATTTACCGTTATCTTATTTTTTATCTCAACTTTACGTTGACTGCTCTTGATTAAAGTTAGCAACTGAAGAATTAAGATGAAGGTGAATAATAGTAAAATATTGCCAACAATTGATAATGATTGTTTATAAAACAATCCTGAAGTACACATCAAAATTAAAAATTTATTAAAATACTACTGCAAACTGCAACAAAGTCAAAATGGCCAAAAATTTAAATATGGCCAAACCAAAAAATTAATGGCCAAATGCTTTTCAAAAAGGCCAAATCTGGCTATAAGATGGCCAGAATGGCAACCCTGACTAAATAATCTCCAACCAGGGTTGCCAGAGAGTTGAAGAATCTTTCTGGCCAAAAACTCGCCAGAAAATGGCTAAATTGTTTATAAAAACAGTTATTTTTCTATATATTATATATTTTTATTAGATGAAGTATTGTAAAACATCATTATTAATTTTAAAAACAATTTTCTACTATTATTTACCTACATCTTAATTTTTCAGTCGTTTTTTTATCGCAACTTTACGATGACCGCCTGAGTTACGATAAAAAGAAACTGAAGGTAAAAATAGTAGTATTAAAAAACTAATAATGATTGTTTATAAAACATTGCGATTACTGAAGTAGACACCAAAAATAAGAATTTATTAAAAATACTACAACAAAGCTAAAATTGACAAACATTTAAATATGGCCAAACCAAAACATTAATGGCCAAAACGCTTTTTAAAAAGGCCAGATTTGTCAAATCTGGCCACAAAATGGCCAAATGCCAAAATTGTTTATAAAACAATTGCAATCCTGAAGTAGACACCAAAAATATGAATTCATTAAAAATACAACTGCAACAAAGTCAAAATGGCCAAATGCCAAAATAGTTTATAAAACATTGCAATCCTGAAGTACAGACCAAAAATAAGAATTTATTAAAAATACTACTGCAACAAAGTCAGAATATGGCCAAAAAGGCCAGATTTGCCCATAAAATGGCCAAAATGGCAACCCTGTGGCTGAACAAAACAAAAACAACATTCCGTCTTCTTGATAGAAAAACAATCTTTTTGTGTTTATTGCATTGATACTTCGTATCATGACAACTAAATAAGTTAGAAAACAACAAAATGAAATAAAACTTGTTATTAAAAAGGATTATTGTGTTTATTCGGTCAACAAAAGTGAAAAAATCCTGTTAGACGTTGAACACTCATTCATTCATTCATTCTGAATCATAAAACTGTTTTAATATAGCTATATGTGGGAAAAGATTTCAAACTAAATTATTTTTAGTGAAACTTATATCACTGGAAATCTCTTGGAAAGACCTTTCGAGGGATACCAACATATTTGAGATCCTGTAATTATTAAGAAAGTTATTGAGGTTTTATCACTAAAACAGTTGTATTTACTATTTCTCATATTGAGAAAAGGCGTTATTTAAAACAACTTACTGACAGCATTTTTTGTAGAAAAACAAATATAAGAACCACAATAAATAATATTCATAATCGTAAAAATTAGATAAATAAAAATTTTAAAAAAGAATTGGGGATCATTAAGCGGATTTTCATGCTTGTTTTCAGTACGTTTTACGACAAAGTAGTTTCTGATTCATAGTCAAATCTGTTCACTATTCAGCTTAATAAACAGAACAACAACCATCTCTGTGTGACAACAAATAGAAAGGTTTTTCTCTATTTTTGTTGTTTTGTGAAAATCAGCTTTGTTTTCTATGAAAAACAATAAATGCTGTCAGATTATGAAATAAAGTCTAACACGTGATATGAGACATGAAAATAAAAACAAGACAAAAATGGCATTTATAAATGGAATTGTCAATTGCAATTCTTTTTTCCTTTTTAAAATTGTTGGAAATCGTCAATCAAAACTGTCAACATAGGTTTCTTCAGTTTTCAAGTTGGTCTGGCTGGCTATGTATGTATCACTGTCACGCGTACAGGCCGCACCAACGGAGCTAGAGGGATGAACATTTCAACATTTACTTCTTTATACGTCTAGAAAAAACGTTTTGGTTTTTTGAAAATTCCTCCCCATAATAGTTTTTTTAGTTGGGGGTTCAATTTGCAATGTAAGTTTATGCTAAATTGATCCCTTAGTTTGTGTCCATCAGCGTTCGGGCTTGTTTTTTTAAAAAATTCTGACTTTTCAGTGATCCAACAAAAGTAACTTATTCATAGATCACCCTTTTT
>VCCN01003851.1:1898460-1914520 GCA_006491835.1 Architeuthis dux | reverse complement strand
TCTAAACCATGCATAATCTTAAACATTTCTATTAGGTCTCCCGATCCCTAAGTGTCTTTGTATCTTTTGGGTTTTTTTACGTACATATATCTGTAGTCAAAAATTAATAATAATGGCATATATACAAGCACACATCATAACAATCATATTTACACACTTTTTAAGGCCTTAAACCATTGTGTAATAAACATCATAATTCTTTTAAAAATCATTGTAATGTAATCAGCACTACATATTCCAGTAATTTAATACGTACCTCAAAAGATAAACGGATATCTTCATCCATAATTTCAAAACTATTACTCCTAGATTCCTAATTTTTGTTGCTTTTCATTGCACTAAATTGTTTCATTAACATTAAATAAAATGCAAACTTATATTGAAGCTTTATATTCACTGCACTACAAACCTAGCACTATATGTAACTCAAAAGAGGCATAGAGAAATAGATACAACACATGAACTGGTATTTACCATTGAATTACTATGAATTATTGGGTTCTGTGCAGATTTTCTGTTCTAAGTTGCAAATGTAGCATAACGGGCGATCAAACTTCTTCTTCTCTGGTCGCCGTGAGGGAAAGAGATGTTGAGGGAGAAAGAAATAGAGATGATAATATTCAGAGAAAGTCAGGGTGAGATAAAAAGAGACAGAAACGATCATTTCTTCCGCGGGCTGCGGACTGCGATGATGATGATGATGATGATGATGATGTCTCTCTGTCCGGGTCTGCTGACGGGAGCCGATCTTTCTATGGAGGGAAATTCATTTTTGGACAAAAAAACACTCTCACGTGTGTGGAGAGAAAAGACGACAAAATCCACGGATCTTCAACTTTAAATCTGAGGTTTTATTTCCGCACTACACAGGTCAATTTCTGGGCTGGTCTGCGGATTTCGTTGAGGTACGGAAATTTTGTTGCATGTCGTTGTCTAAAAGAGTTGGTCATTTTTCAGGGCTGCTACTACTACGGATTCAAATTTCCCACTGGTCACTGCTTCTAACAGGCTTTCACCCCCACCCTGACGGGCGGGGACGCTGTCTAGGCCCTCGACCCCCAACTGCTTCCCGACTCCAACTCTTCCCTTCTGTTTCTATCTAGCCTTTATACCTGCTGATGGTCATACGCTCCTCCCTCTTTTCAAATCCTCAACGTTTTTTTTGGTAACCCGATCCTCTAGTTTGGTCACGTAGCAGTTTAACACAAATTCAACTCTGGCCAGCAACGGTTATCAGTAACATGATCTGGGTCTATTTCGTTACACAAGGATGAGATATTTACCTCTTATAAAATAGTAAACTTGCAAACTTGAATCCATGTTCACAAATCTTAGGAGATCCCCCCCACGTTGCAACAGAATATGAAGAAATGCATTTGTTAGCAGTTTTCCAGAAAGAGCTAAACCTTGTTCCGGGTGAAGTGCCACAGAGCTCGGGTCTATGGTTGGCTTTGCGACAAATGAGTTCCAACCAGGATGATGCAGACGACGATCAAAAGATATTCACTTTTTAGCTTGAGATTACATTTTTGTTTCAGTCAGCAGCAGCTGTCGCTGATGATTGAAATTTAGTATGGTGAGGGGAGGTTAAATCAATCTCTCTCTTACTCTCAGATGATTTTTTTCTCAAGTCTCCCGTATCGAGTTTTTTTCCACAAAATCTCCCATATTGAAGAGATTTTTTTCACAAGTCTTACGAGTCTTGTTCCATTCCAAAGCCAAGGATTAACACTAGAAAGAGCTGTCATCGAATTTGGGTAAATCTGAAAATTCTATTGGAGGAATATAACATTTGTAGGATTATCTCACTTGAAATCATTTGATGGTTTATTTCTGATACCAATGACATGGGAATGTTTTGAACAAATTAAACAATGGAAGAAAAAAGACTTGAAAAATTGTACAGAAATGTCAATAGACATTTTCGTTTTGCTCGGACCAGTAATTTATAATGAATAAGATACAACAATCAGTTTTGGATTTAATGTTATTTTCAAAAAATTATAGAGCAATAAGTATCTTTGTATCTTTTGAGGTACTGTGTTTTTTTGAGGTACTATGTTTATTTGAGGTACCATGTTTTTTTGAGGTACTATGTTTATTTGAGGTACCATGTTTATTTGAGGTACCATGTTTATTTGAGGTACCATGTTTATTTGAGGTACTGTGTTTTTTTGAGGTACTGTGTTTTTTTGAGGTACCATGTTTATTTGAGGTACCTGTAGTGGAAATGATTCATCCATTAAGGCAGTGATTGTTAAACTTGTGAATGATTCACTGAAAAGTGAATGAAATTGTGTTTAGGGTTGAATGAAACAAGAGGGGTGAATGACAGGTGAATAGTGTAATTTATTCAGATATTTATATTTTTCTATTCTTTTTTGTTGTTGTTTACTTTTGGTCCCCCCTAAGCCAGGTCTTTCGGTCCCTTTTCACATCAAAGGGTTAGTAAGAAGGGAGTTATTTATGACACAGAATTAATAAGAGACTTAAAATGAGCAATAGGAGAATTTAAAAAAAAGACTTACATTGGGTAAGGCATATATCTATACTTAAAAAAGTAATTTTTGTAGTAAACAGGTAAAATAAGAAAACATTGTTTCTAAAAATCTAATTCTAAGTTCTGAGACTGTTGTTTGTTAGCTCTATGTAAACTGGAAAAATTCTAATAATTTTTGTGTTAATTCTTTTGTCCCTCCCAGTTTTCTTGACATATTTTTAGGATGTTCAAAAAGATGAATAAAACAAACACTTAAGAAATGAGTCAATTTATGCTTTTTGCTCACCATACAAAATGAATTAAGTATAAAATTATATACACAGGAGAATAAGATGAAAATAATCAAACAATAGGAAATTTAGTCACGGGTGAATGAGATTTTGTAATAAAGACTTGAGGGTGAATTACAATGAAATAGTTTAATAAACATTGAATTAAGGCTTGATATGACACATTCAATTAGGCATGTAGGGGTGTGTGGATATACATGAATTTACATTTGTATTAATAGACATGTAGTATGAATACATATATATAAATATAAGTCTTTTGGTGGAACAGAATTTTAAAATGCCTGTGATTAATGGATACATATTAAACAGAAACAACTACATATACTACTACGTTTTAGATTTAAGACAATGCTGTGATGTTATTTCAAATCTCCTAAACAATATTTTTTTCAAGTCTGGATACATCTGATGGTTCTCCTCTGATGAGTGGCAGATGAAAAAAGCTTTTCAGGGATTATTTTGTCTAGTGTCATGAATATATATATGTTGTAAATATATATGAGTATTTGTTTCTGTTTATATGTATCCACTAATCATGGGCATTATGTATAAATATGTGTGTAGAGATGCATGTATATATATCCAAGTAAAGGTATCAAAAAAGGTATAAAAAATATACAAGTAAAGGTATCACCCGCTTTACGAAAGTTTTCTTTATGCCGCTACACTTTTACGAAAGACCTTAAGACCCGTGATTCATTTTGTGCATCTGTTAGCAAGATGTGTCCTCTGAGGTATAAGAAAAGCCTAAGAGAGCTTGTAAGGGTGCTATACTTAACGTAAAACTGGCAGGCATGGGAGAAGTTTTTTTGGGGTCTGGGAACTCTCAAAAAATTTGTATAGCTGGGGAAACCTGTATCGATCTATTGGTATATATGATTTAAATTTGTACTTGTTCATTTTAGTACAGGTTGAGAGTATCCAACTTGGAAGCCGGAAATTCGGTAACATATGAAACTTGGCTAAGAATTAAATAATTATTTATTATTATTTATAATTAATTATTCATATTTATATTTTTTATAAAAATGTCCAATACCATTCAAAATCCCGGGCCACTCACCAGAGTTTACCACACTCTGGTACGAGACAACGCAACTTACGGTGGTCCCAGTGACTTACCACATCCAGTCTGACCCAATGATACCTGACCTGATGATAAATACAGTATTACAATTTATTTATGTAAATATGACTGACTGAATAGATAACAAGTTTTTTTGTTTTTTTATGTGAATTTAAAAGGTGCCAAACCGCAATATTGTCTGTTTCTATTTTATGATTACTCTGATCTGCTTGCAAATACGGGTTGAGCATCTCAACCTCGAACATCTGAAACCTGGCTATTTTTAAGAACGAAATAAATATTTATATTTATATTTATATTATTCATAAAAATGTCCAAACACCATTCAAAATCCTGGCCTGCTGTGCTTAGTCAGAGTTTACCACGCTCTGGTATGAGACAACGCAACTTATGTTGGTCACCGCAAATGTAAACACCCACCACATTTTGAAGTGGATACAGGGGGAATAACAGATAAATAAACACATTATTATTTCTTAATTACAATGTATTTCTTAATTACAGGTGTAGTCTATATGATTTCCTAAACACAAAACATCCTCGGTCCCGAGGTTGAGATGCTCAAACTGTCTTGCTTTGTTTCATTGAAGATGGGACATTTGGGGTTCTGTATGGCCAGAGCGTAAAGATTTTCAAACATTTTTTGTCATTAATTCTTATATATTAGATGAGTGAAAAGAAAACTCCTGCATAGGTAGAAACTTGTGTGAGAATATGGATGTGTATCTGTGCACAAGAGATGCACAACTGAATCTGAGTTTGCGAGTTTGAATTAAATCTTTTCAAATAAGAAGGGAAGACAAAAGAGACGTAGATGGATGTGAAAGAGAATTTGGAACATAAAAACATTGGAGAGCAAAGCAATCTAATGCAGCATATTTGCTTTCTAATTGTCCCTAATAATACACATAATAATCATTAGGGACAATTAGAAACCATCAACCAAAACATAGGTTTCTTCAGTTTTTAAGTGGCTCTGGCTCTCTGTGTGTTGCGTGTATAGTACCAATGGAGCTAGAGTGCTGAAAATTTAAACATTTACTCCTTATTATGTCCAGAAAAAACAGTTTTGGGGTTTTTAAAAAAAATAATCTCTAAAATAAAATGCAATGTAAGTTTATGCTAAATTGGTCCCTTAGTTTGTGTCCAGCAGCATTCATGCTTCTTTTTTGAAAATTCAGACTTTTTTAGTGATCACCGCCCAACCAATGTTTTAATTGCTCACCCCCAACACTGCATGCTGACAAAAGATATTGGTCACGGGATGGTTTCTACTGAGTGACTAACCAGATCTGTTGTCTATAATCTTTTATTAGTGGATCTTTGGTCTTTCATTAAAATTTTTTTTACCTACTCAAAAGTCAGATGATACAATTAAAATGAAATTGATTCATGTATTTTCTTTCAGAGACTGAAATTGATAAGACATTCAAAAACTTGAAAGCTTTTTCATGAATGGCAATGAGCAATTTGCAATTCTAAGAATCAAAATTGAATCATTGAATCTTTTCTTTGATGTACTCGCAATTATAATTCAGAATATTTGCCTATTTTCAGAAAATTTACTTCTCATGAACGTGAAAACGGTTGGGAACAGATTTTGGAATACATATAACAGATAAAATCAGTGTGGCTAATTTAGACGTTTTTTTTTTATTAGAAGAATCAGTGTTTCTTCTTGCCGATGAGACGTTTCGTCGCAGGGTTGTGCATTTACGGGAGGGATGAATCTGTAGAGGGCAATAAAACATTTGCTCCATACCGGAGAAAACCTCTCCCATGTGGCTGGATGGAAAGACGACAAAATTCGTTGATTTCAAGGAAAATGTGTGTTCCTTTTATTTCTGTTGATAACTTCGATGCTGGGGCCGGTTCTCGGATCAATCGTGGTATTGAATTCTGTTAAAAATTCTAATGAGTGGTTACTTTACTGAAGGACTGACGCTGATGGTAGCAGTTCGAATCAAGGCACACTGGTTTTCTTCCTCCCACTCTCTTCCCAACCCAGATGGGTGGGAGTGAAGCACTTGCTATTCTCTGCCCAACTGACTAACTGCCGGCCGATTTAAAATCACTGTGCACTAAAAAATCTTGGCGGAACTGATTGGTCGAATGCATTTTCTTTGTTCTGACTTCCACGTGACCTGGTCAACCATTGACCCAAAGCCAAGTGCACTAATAATACTATCATCCCAAAGTGTCACTGTTCTCTACCCTCCTTCCCCCAGCAAATGAACACACGATCAGAGTATATCTCATTACTTTTTTAAATTAATTTTTAAAATTTGGGAGTCCAGTGTTGCCAATTTAGATGTTTTTTTTATTTAATTTTATGAATTTGTGATTGATTTCCAAATTCAAAAAATTGGAAAAAAACATCTAAATTGGTAACACAGGATAAAATAGCTGTTGGTGGAATTTGAACTCATAGACAAATGGATTGTGCCTTTTCTGAACACATAGACCAGGCATGGGCAACCCTTTTCTAGCAGCGGGCCATATCAGATATTGCTAATCATAAACCGGGCCACAAATTCACAAATTCACCGTCAGAATAATTATTAGAATGTTAGGAACTTTTTTGCTAACAATATAGTTTGCATGCACCATTTCGCTGAGCTCTGTTTGCCTTTTAGAAAAAAGTGTATTTAGGCTACCAATCTATTTCTTTACTTTAGTGTTTCAATTTTAAGCTTTCTGATATCTCCTTTAAATTTATCAAACCTGGAATGTTTAGTAGTATAATGACGCTTAACGTTAATTTCTTTAAATGCAGAGTGGGATTCAGAACATATTAGACACATTGGGCTGTTTTTTTTTACTTCAACAAAGAAGTAATCATTTGTCCACTTATCCTGGAATTTTCTCATTTCTTAAAAAAAGGTTCCCCTTTGAAATTTTAATAAAACGTTATTTTCCTCATGGAATTAAGCATGCCATTCAGAAAGTCAAAAGGGCTGCATGTGGCCCGCGGGCTGCATGTGGCCCGCGGGCCGCAGTTTGCCCATGGCTGACAGACAAATGGATTGTGCCTTTTCTGAACTCCTGGTCAAATGGATTGTGCCTTTTCTGACCTCATGGACAAATGGATTGTGCCTTTTCTGAACTCATGGACAAATGGATTGAACCTTTTCTGAACTCATTCACCAAAGTATTTATCAACACTTAATCAATGTCTATATATCCTATATATATAATGTAGCAATTTAGTAACCACTGGTAAATCAATTTCTAACTCTAGAACAATCTATTTGGTATTTGTACATGCTTTCACAAATGTGTGCTAATTATTCTAATAGTTCTTTAGATGATTGTACTCCTTCATGTTGTTTGTGTTGTTAATACAATGTTTTGGCCAATCCATTCTTCGGCTTTCCTCAGGTGTAATATCCGAATGTGATGGGGTAAACAAAAGTTTTTAATTTCAAAGGAGGCAACCCATATAACATAGGATTCGGGTGTTTCTTTATCCTTGCCTTGTCGGGTTTGGGTTTGTTGAGTAGCGGAAGCCACATTGGGTTGAACTCCAAACGCTGTGTTTACAACACAAACAACAAGGTGTGTGCTAATTAGTTTGAAACACAAGTTGTCGCCCTTGTTAAAAAATGCACTAAGTATAATCTTTATCCACATATATAAAACGCAATGTGTATCCATATATATCATTTTTTTGTGTGTGTAACACTTTTCAATGAGTGCACAGATACTACATTCTGATCTTAAGCAGAGGGCCCAGGAGTGACACTTTGATCCTAGGCAGACCGCACAGATACTCTGTTCTCAGGCAGAAGTGTTGATCCTATGTAAATAATCCCATCATTTTTGACATGTACTCTGCTAGTATTTTCAATAATATTGACTTTTATTGAAACAGGTCTGCTTAGTCACTCAATAGAAACCATTATGTTACCAACATCTTTTGGCAGCATGCCATGTTGGGGGCGATCAATTAAAAAGGGGGTGACGAATGAATAAGTTACTTCTTTCACCTTTTTTCAAATTTTCAAAAATAAGCGGGCACAAACTAGGGATCAATTTAGCATAAACTTACATTGTAAATTTAACCCCCCACTAAAAACCTATTTAGGGGAGAATTTTAAAAAAACAAAAAACATTTTTCTAGACATAATAAGCTGTAAATGTTTAAATTTTCAGCCCTCTAGCTCCATTGGTGTGACCTGTACGTGTGATACATACATACATACCCAGCCGGACCGACTTGAAAACTGAAGAAACCTATGTTGACAGTTTTGGTTGACGGTTTCTAAAAATATTTGGTTCTACAATTGAAATCCCAGCTCAGATTTTCATGTTTTTTTAAAAATTTCATGAGGGAGAATGATTTCTAATGATTGTGTTTTTTGTCCTTTTCTTTCTAGGAATCTGGTAAGCATGACTCATAAAGCCATAACGAAGATTATCTCGGTGAAACAAGCTCAAGGGGAAGGATTTCTAGTACGTAAAGTGATTGGTGGAAGTGTTTCATCATGTGATCCCTTTATCATGTTGGACCATATTGGTAAGTTAACTTCATTTATTTCGTAAAAGATTTTACAAAATGTGGCACAATGGGGGAAGAAGCTGGTCTCCTGCTGACTATCCTACTTTTAGGCACATTTTTAGATGTGCCAGCATCTATAGTGGTGATTGCTGTCACTGACTGACATACCGAAATGTTAGTTACGTCCCTTGCCCAGTGTTGCCAATTTAGATCTTTTTGGTTGCATCTAGATGTCAGAAATTGCTATTTAGATGATTTTTAATAAAATAAGTAATATTTTTATTTAATTTTTAGTAATAAAATAAGTAATATTTTTAATAAAATAAATGTTGAAGATTAAAGTCACATTTATTTTATCAATAATATGTAATATATTTCCTAGATTTCAGATATATATCTAGAGAATTTAGATGTTTCTAGGTGTTTTAAGATGTTTTTTGATTCAATTTTAGATGTAAACTTGAAAATAAAATTGGCAATACTGTCCTTGCTAGATCTTCACACAAGTAAAGAACTAGGGCATCTATGGTCTGACTTTCATGCTTGTTTGACTCAATTTTAGATGTAAACTTGAAAATAAAGTTAGCAACACTGCCCTTGCTAGATCTTCACACAAGAAAAGAACTAGGGCATCTATGGTCTGACTTTCATGCTTGTTTTTTTTACATTGCAGAAATACCAAACTTCCAGAGAGAAATTGACTTTTCTTGTCTACATACTAAACTAATCATTCTTGAATCAATAAGACTTATTAAAATAGTAGTAAAAATAACCGTACTGTAAAAAGCATTACATATCACATGATGAACAGATGTTGATAGATCATTAAAGATATGTAAAAGGTTTAGCAACTTGAATATAACTTGATTTTTAATTGTTACATAATAAAACAGAGTTCAAAATTGTTTTTCTCATTTCAAGTAAAAGCTGACTTTTATAACTTTGAGAGGATTGAAGACAACAATGTTTCCTTTATTCTGAAGGTTTGTAAAAAATAACAAAATTAGAATTATTGATTATTATTTAAAACATGTTTGATAAATACTAAATAATTAGCTGTGTGCATAGTTCCCTTGGGTGCACATATGTTTTGCAACCAGCAATGGAAAATAACGTGCGCACAAAAGATTTCAAATTCTGTAGATAGCTAACTGAGTTTTTAATGAAAAAATATTGATTCACTATGTTGAATACAAAAGTACGCACATACTTTTGTCACGGGAAAAACATTTGCACAATGTAAGATTTCTGTACACACAACACGTTCTCCATAATCACAGTGGAAACAGACAGAGTTGTCCATTAAAAAAATAAAATGACATATTTTGTATACATATATATACAAAAGAATTCTAAATTTCTGTGTGACCCATAAAGGCAAAAAAATATATTTTCTAAAGAATTGAATGAATGTCTTGTAGCAATTGTATATACATTTTTCTCACTGTATAATGCAGAGTTTGAGTATTCTAAAGTTTAAAGAAAAAGATCTTCCCCCAAATCAACTGTCATTTTTCTGGTATGAAGAGATTATTTGCAAGTTATTCTTTGTGAATTACTGTTGCCTATTTTGATCCTAATTCTTGGTTATAAATGAGGATTATTATTTACAATGTTGTGATTTCAGGTCCTGTGGATTACAAACCCGGTGAAGCAGTCGGTGCTCCTGACCATCCGCATCGGGGCATAGAGACCATCTCTTACATCATCGATGGGGGATTAACGCATGAGGATTCAGCTGGAAACAAAGGTATTTCAATGATCCTTTTTTCATTTAAAGCTTTTAGTTTTCTTCCTTTTGCTAGATTGGAAAAAAAAAGGAAATTTTCTTTCTCATGAAATTCTCAGCTCTGCTGAAGTCACAGAAGAAATCGTATGAAGTAACTACTTTGAACATGAACTGAATTTGGTACAAAAATTCAGATTTACAAATTTCAGGAACCCTTTTTTGACGAGGTTCCCTCTGGTAGCTTCTGTTTCAACTTGGCTCATTGTAGGTCGCTTAGTTTATTTACATTAAGATAAAATATACAGGCGAAAAGATATATAAATACATAAACATTATAAAAATTTACAAAGGAGAAAACTAAATTCTACACACAATATTCAAACCACTGTAGACACTTCTTTCTCTCATCCTTTTTACTTGCAACATTTGGTTATGAAGGAAAAGAAAATATGGCCACAGGGAAAAAAAACTTTTGCATTTTATTTTACAAACGGTTTATTTTAAACTTTTTTTATTCTTTAAATATTCTCTGCCCTGCCATTTTAAAAAAAATGATTGCTCTCAAATATTAATTCTTAAATTCATACTAGGGAATTCAAATAACAATTCAAGGGGAGTAGCCTCTGATTAAAGTTACTTCCCTTGCACTTTTTGATAATTTTTTCATTGTTCTTTAATTCAATTTACAAAAGAGTTCCATTTAAAAAAATCCTATTCATTGAAGAGTTCCACAGCGGTTACGAGCTGTCTATGAATCTAAGAATTAATTTATCCTTTTGGGAAATTCAGAAGATGCCAAAACGGGGTATTTTTTATTTTATGAATTACCCATGAAATGGAATGTCTTATATCGGACTCAATAACGTAGTCAAACTACACTATATCGGACCAGCTTAAAAACTGAAGAAACCTTTGGTGACAGTTTTGGTTAATGGTAGTGTTTTTTGCTATATGGTCAAAAAGGCCATAGCACTAAAAGGTTTAATAAAGATTATATCCATGGATTTTTGATCAAGTTTTGTGGAGAAACAAAGGAAAACAAACAATTGTAAGATTATTTTTGAACATCTTAATGTTATATTCAAACAAAACTAATAGCTAAAATGAAAAAGATTCAAGTTGACAATCTAAATCATCCAACCTTGATAAATACATAGAAGGAGATAAGAGAATCAAATGAACAGGCAATTAGGATTCCATTAGATTTCTTTATTGATTTTTTTGATAATATTTATATTTGTATGGATGGACATAATATTAAAACAATCAAACTGTAGCAAAATGCTTTACTTCTAGTATTAAATCCTAACTCTTAAATTCATATAAAAAATTTAATGGTAATACAAGGGGAATAACTGCTGATAAAAGTTACCTCCCCTTGAAATTTTTTTTCCCCCAATTCACAAAATAGTTCCATTATTTTTTATTCTATTTATAGTTCCACTGTTATTTTGCAGCAGTATTAAGCGATTTATGAATCTAAGAGTTAAATAAATTCAAGATAACAATTTATGTTCTTCAGAACAACTTTTACCATTTTTTCCCCAGAAAAATTGAAACTGCAGATTCTTTTTGCTTCAATAAATATCTGATGTTGTTAACAGAACATCAGGCAAATCTTCAATAAAAATGCAACATGAAATCCAGAATAAAAACTCTAAAATTGCATTTCAACAAATGTTCTTCAGAAATCAATATTTTTCTCTCATGTGCTGATTTCTTTGATCATTCATTTTTGCAGCAAGTTGTGAATTGAAGTGAAATCCAACAAATCTTATTGAAAGAAAAAGAACAGGAAAGACAAGACTGGTTGCTTCAGGGTCAAACTCTACTCTGACTGAAGTTTAAATGACTTCGCTTATGACTTTTGAAAATATTTCAACTTTTGTAAAAACAGTTTTCCTTTAACTGAAAAAGATCTTTAAATTTGGCCATGGAAAGGGACTTAATAAAATAGTATCGAGATATTTTTTATAGATAAATGGCCTAGATCATTCTAGATATAATTTGATGCAATTCTAGATATAAACTGAAAGAAAAATAAGGTGGGTTTGGGAATTTCAGCCTGCTCAGTAGCTTTGAAGGGTTCTAATTGTTGTTGTCATTGTCATTGTTGTTACCAGGGGAAAAGTAAAGTCAATTCTAGAGTAGGGAAATTTGGAATGCACCTGAATACTCTATGTTGTTCTTCTCTTCAGTTTTTTAAATCTGTAGAGAAAGATGTCCTTAGCCTCTCTAAGTCTCTTGAATATGCACATCTGATATTTCAGAGAATCAAGTAGTTGATGTCCTTTCATTGTGACCCCATCTTATTTTATTGTGGATTTCTTATGACTTTGAATTCCATTAAACAAATTCTTCAATTGGATAACTGAATTAATATTTTTGAAAGATGTTAAATTATAGATAATCATAGTTCATCAATGTTGGTCTACATAACCTTAGACATCATGTTTTACAAGGGCCATACTTTTTTCGGTATAAACATCTTTTATTCATGTGCTCAACTAATCTTTGAACTGTTCATTTGTAGCTAAAATAGTTGCTATATCCATAATGCATCATTTTTCTCCCTATGATCAATCCTGCTTGCACACATATCCCATTTTGTAACAGAATCTGGACTTGAGTTCTGTAATAACAATCATTCTATTATACTTAAAAAATAGCCTTCTTGATATCTCATGACAAAGAAACTCCCAGCAAAAATGTATGCATGTATGTATTATTATTATTTGTTGTTGTTGTTGTTTCTGGGATTATCTTTTTAGAAAATATTTTTTCAGAACAATTCTTGTATTTTTTCTTTGAGGAATCCTCAACAAGGGATGGGTGCAGATGATGACAGCAGGCCGAGGTGTGGTTCATGCCGAGATGCCAGCTGAAGAAATAGTGAAACATGGAGGAAGAATGGAAGGCTTTCAGCTTTGGGTCAACCTACCCGCAAAAGTAAATGGCTTTTAGGTTTTTTGCTCTTTCAACTAATAATCATTGATTATATTCAGATGTTTGATTGTGTATAATAATAATAACTAGCAGCTGATTGCGCCTGATGTAGCATTATCCATTCCTTCTCTTCTCTCCTCTCTTTTGATTTTCACTATATTTGCTCTGTGTCTTTCTCTGTTTTCATACTCTCTTATTGAACTACCAAAAGTGTGACACACAATGGTAGAGTAATAGAATACAGGTGGTATCAGTTACATGCATTAATATATCGATAACTTTGCTTTCAGACTCAACTTTGAGTAAGAAAACTGATTTCAAGCCAGAAGTAAAAGTCCTTTTCTTTTCCAGTATTTAGTTGATTAATTAACAGATAGAATTGTATTTACTAGAAAAAAAAACTTGTAAAATATCTATTGTCTTAAAAAAAATACTTTCACAGTTTTTCTACTGTCACTTTTGAATATTTCCTTCATCTGGATTGAGATATTTGAATTTTTATGAATTCAGTTATTCCAAATCCCAAGAATAGTTTTATCTATGATAATTTTAAGAAAATGCACAGAGAAATATTGTCTACGGTCATTAAATAAATCTCAAGATTCATGAGACAATGCATGTTGGTTAAAAAGAAGAAACCTATTCAAATATTCTCATAAGGATATTTTCCTGTAAGAATTATTTTGCTTCACTGCAAAGTGAAAAAATAAGGTTTTAAAACTGCCTTTCCAAATTCTCTTTTACAAAATATATAACATTAAACAAAAACACGACATTCTGTGCCTGAAGAAAACTCAGTGTAATGAATCAGAAAGAAGCATTTTTTCAGAATAACAGTGTGCAACACGATTTTTGTTTCTGGGTAGTGAGTGTTATTTTCTGATTGCTTATGTGTAAAAAGTATAGAAAGTATGCGACCAAGTGATATTCATATGTAATTGTTGTTCTTACTTTATGTGATTAAAAATGTGTAAATTCGCCCGTTGTCCAATTGGAAATAGGTAGATTTCAAATTATCACTGTGATAGTTACAAAAGCAAAGTTTGATGGGAATAATTGACATTTTCTATACTTTTTAGATATAATTAATCAGAAAATAACACCTATTACCCAGGAACGAAGAAAATTTTTTTTAAAAGTTGCACAGTGTAATAAATCATTGATTGTGATCTCATCTTGATAAGATTCTCATTTTCTATGAAATCTTTTATTTGAAGATAAAAATCTGTTGTTTAATTTGGTAAATTTCAGGTTTTCAGTTTTGGTTAACGAGTAATATTAAGGAATAAATCTTTGTGGCCAAGTATTTGAAGAAAGCAATGAGTGTTGCATGAATGATTATAAAAGAATGTTTCCAAATACAAGAGAATCTGATAAATGAAATCAGTTTTGTTTATTAGTTGCCAACCTTTTATTGCTGTGGGGGATTGATTTTCGAGAAGGAAATTAAAAAGTTAAGGTTATTCATTGAGACAGATCATTTTTTCCTCCCAAATCTGCATTCTACACATCTTTTTAATTTATTGGACCAATAAATATTCTTGTAATTCATTAAGATCTAAAGTTTTTGTTGTATACATTCAAGTCAACTCAGATAACAAATCCGACCAATATCTCCATGTTTTGCCATTCCCTTCTGTAGAAGCATCGATCATCCATTTTTCGGACGTTACAGATTTTGTTGGTTGATTTCAGAAAATTAAAATTACTTTTTACTTTTCTTTTTCCAACAAAAAGTGATTTTAATTGTGAAATGTTGTAAATCTCTAAAAGAAGAAAACCTTTTACTTGACAGGAAAAACTGATCAAACCTCAATATGAAGACATTCCACCTGAGAAAATTCCGATCGTCTCATTGGATGGAGGAAAAGTAACGGTGAAAATCATTGCAGGAGAACTTCAAGGTAAAAAGACAATCATTTGTAGATTTCCTCAGGTTAGATTTCACTCAAGGGAGAAAAATAATGATTTTCTAATAAAATAATTATTTTACTTTAATAATTAGATTTTGATGAAAAGTTGATCTTTGTCTGCTGATTCTAACAGTTCTATTGCAAAAAGAATTCTAAATGTAATTAGAAACTGTCAATCAAACCTATTGATATAGGTTACTTCAGTTTTTAAGTGATACTGACTGACTGTCTACCTACCTATCTATGTATGTGTCACGCATACATGCCGTACCAATGGACTGAAAATTTAAACATTTACTCCTTATTATGTCTAGAAAAAACATTTTTTTGCTTTTTGAAAACCCCACTCCCCAATAAGTTTTTAATGGGGGGGGGGGGCAATTTGCAATGTAAGTTTATGCTAAATTGGTCCCTTAGTTTGTGTCCGACAGCATTCACAACAAAAGGCGGAAGAAGTAACTTACTCATTGATCACAGATTTTTCCAATTTTTTTAATTGATCACCCCCAACAAGGCTTGCTGCCAAAAGACTTGGTCACATGACGGTTTCTATTTAGTGACTATCCAGACCTGTTTTGTTCTTAACTGCCAATAATTATAACGTTAATTAAGTTTTTAGATAAAACTATTTTTCTAAAATGGATCCGACTCTTCAGATTTTCTGATAATTATCTAAACTAATCCAATCTAATTATATAAACATTACATTCTCTTATGGTGACCTAAGTCTTTATTTTTTTATGATGAGAGTCAAGTAACTGTTTTCTAAATTCAGGAAAGAAATCTGTGAGGCAAATGCGAATTCCTACTTTATTTCTCGACATTGCTTTGGAGCCTGGAGCAGTTTACACGACAACAATTCCAGAAGATTTTTCTTCTTTTGTCTACGTGTGGCGTGGATCTGGTAAGTAAATACATGACATTGCTTTTCATTTAAAAGACTATTTTATGTTCAATAAAGAAAACAGATTTGTATAAAATTTCATGAAAAAACTGTTAAACTTATGTAAAATATCTTTCTTATTATACCAACTTTTGTTTGAACAATTTAATCTCTTCTTCCCATCTTCAATGTTGACACAATGTTTCGG
>VCCN01003851.1:1864960-1898079 GCA_006491835.1 Architeuthis dux | reverse complement strand
TCATCATCATCATTTATTGTAAAATATCTTTATTATTATTATTGTTGTTGTTGTAAAATGTCTTTCTTATTTTTCAAATTTTGGCAATGTATTGACTTTGGAATCCACTAGTCATTTTGTTATCAATATTCAATATTATATTAAAAATAAAGCATGCAAGTCTCCTCTATTTTATACCAAAATTATGATCATTTGTATTTGTTACATATTTTTGTGTAGTAGAAATAACTTATGTTGCAAAACAAACACTCTTATAATTTATGGCCATTTAAAAGATGTCAATATCATTTTCTCCTAATGCAATAATTTGTATTGTTAGGTTATCTTGGTGAAGAGTGCAAAGCTGCCAGTATTGGACATGTTGGTTTGCTTAGTATGACTGGTAAGACGGTGAAGATCAAAGCCCATCAAGATCAAAGTAAGTTCTTCCGCAGAAGAAGAGAGAAATATTCTGAAATTCAGTCTGAAATTAGATTTTTCTCCCAGAATTGAATCCTATTGAATTTGCTTTTATTTTTGTGCTTTCTTCAGTTTTTGGCTACACTTAACATAAAAATCCTACAAAGATTTGTGGTCACAGTTTGGAGAAATATTTTATGTTAAATTTTATTTTTGCTTATCATTTTACCTATATTAAGTTTACAGAGATAATTTCTCCAAATTGTTCTTGGGCAGCACACAGCCTGATTGCAATGTGTTATTTATGTCCCAAGTAACATTAATTGATTATAATGGTTTATTAGCACAGAAAACAGCATCGGCAAAGTACGTTCAAATTTTGGCTCTTGCTGCTTGTGTTCTCTTCACACTAATACCATTGGGAAAGGCATGAATCTTTCATGTCACAATGGCTGATGGAGAGCTCAGACATGCCAGGGATTTTCCTTGCTGCTGATATCATGTAATCAAGTATTACCAATTCCTATGATACATGCAGAGGAGGAGACGGGCACTGCCAAGCAACTCTCCTCCTTGCTCTCTGAGATGCCACAAATGACGAAAGTATAGCACGACACTCCAATCACCTTGGGGTTTTGATACCAACCAAAAAATAAGTTGGCATTTATTAGTGTTTGTTTTTTTCAAAATCTTTTTAGATTGCCACGTGTTACTGATTGCTGGAGAACCAATTAAGGAACCTGTCGTTGGCTACGGGCCTTTTGTCATGAATACTGAGGAAGAAATCCAACAAGTAAGGCAGGTTTTTATATATTTTCTGACTTCAATTTGGAAAGTTGACTGCTTTTTGGAAACTCTTGTTGTTTAGAAAATTATCATTAATCTTGCTATATAACATGTCAACTTACTGTTTGAATTGATGGAATGATGCTTTCTAAAAAAATATGAAACTCTTGTAAAGAATTCAAATTTTGGACTTTTACCAACTTTGTTTGTTTCAAGCTTTGAAATACTTCTTTGTCTACTTGTAGGCAATTTTAGATTACCAAAATGGCGTGCTGGGTTCAATTCCAGGCGAGGCTGAAAGGATGCGGAAGACGAAACTTGCACAAGCGCTGCAGAAGAAAAATAATACCTGGGGAACAGACAGATAATAGTTTTGAAATATGCAACACAATTGCCTGAATAAACTTTCTGCTCTCTCTCTCTCTCACAAGTTCTACTGTTGATTCAGTCGAAGATTTCTTCATTGTCGCCGCCATGTCTATCCAGACAGCAGAAGTGAAACAACAACAATGGAGATGAAGCGGAAAGTTCAATCTCGTATTTGTATTTATCATAGAGAGTTTGCGGCAAACAAAAGAAAAACAAAATGGTATTTTTACAAAGTCATAAATGGCCAGTTTACTGGTCCCAACCGATAAGAGAAAATGAAATGTTAGTCACATCCTTTGGTAGAATATATTTTATCACGTATTGTTATCAAAACATTGATATACATATATAATTTGGGAGAAATAATTGTATTGATCAGTCTGTTTTGATTTTTATGCCTTCCATATTGAACGATTGATGATGAATTTTATGTGCTATTAGAAATAACGTGCCTGATTAGGTGAGGGTTTAAATTTCTACATGGACAATCTGGCTGTATATCTAGTCATTTAGTATATTTTAGTTAATCATACCAAAGTAACAATATTATCTACTAAAGTAGATATTTTAAGTGATATTTTTCTTTTTGTGAACATTGTTTAATGTGTTTTAAATTTTGTTTTTGAGAAGCTTGAAAATGTCAATTTGTTGAGAGCAACGTTTGCTTTGATGTCAACAATGATATTTCATGAGTTCTCATCTGTTTCTTCACATTTTCAGTGTTTCTATTTCTTTTCACTGGTGTTCATTAATTTTGCTATGGTTTTTTCCATTAGCTTGATAAAAGCTAAAGTAACTGAAATTGTGTAGCATTGAAATTGTAGGTTTAATTTGGCAATGTGCTTGGGAAGAGATTTGAAGAGTTTCTCCTCTTTATAACAAGGCAGTCATTGATGCCTGCATTCATTAAATAACCTCTTTCTCGTGTTGTTCTTGAAGAGAAAGCAGAAAACTTTCCTCTACTTTGGACTTCAACCCTGATCAAATTTTCTTTTCAGGGTTTTCATTTATAGAAATACTATTACAGGTTGTGTACCCCTTATCCGATATGCCTGGGACCAGAAGCGTTTTGGATTTCAGATTTTTGGGGATTTGGAATACACTTACTCTTCTGTCCAGTTTCACCAATAGCTTGACATGCTATAGATAGACATAAATGCTTTCTCTTTTTTTTATCACTGTTAGACATAGGGGTATCTGCAGCCATCTTTTGACATTTTCAACAATATCTTTGAACAGATGAGAGAATAAGCAAAAAGTACATTGATTAATTCATGTAGGTCTGGAGTGACAATAATTTGTTTTGATTGGGATTTGTTTTGTCTTTCACCGTTTGTGATGTAAATATGATTTTATGTTTTTAAAATCAAGCTTTTACTGTAGTCAGAATGAGTTAAATGACTTAGAAATCAGCCTCGTCTCTCGTCTTTGAATCATACTACACTGAGGTCAGGTGTGTAATTTTCCACTTGTGCCGTCATGTTGGCTTTTAAAAAGTTTCAGATTTTGGAGTTTTGGATAAGGGGTACTCAACCTGTATTTAAATGATCATCAATCCTTTTTAGTCTAAAGAATATTTATCTTCCATGAATTTCATAGATTTGTTGCTTACTCATTACTTGATACCATTTCAATGGCATTTTCTAGAAAGTGCAGATAAACTTTCTTTTCATATTCTCTACTTTATTCCAACAAAACAAATTGTTGATACATTAAAAAAGAAAATCGTCAAAAGTCAGACAGATAAAAAAAAAAAAACCAAAACAATCCCTGTTTGTAGAAAGTAATTTGGTATTTTCCTAATCATCACTCAAAGGCCTTTTGCTTCATTAATGTGCTGCTGCTGCTGCTGCTGCTTTGTATTGATGAATTGATTCTTTAATTTCCAATTGATCAAAGTTACACAACAAAAGCTTAAACAAACAAACAGGCTCACGGTATGAAGATGTACAGATTTGTGGGTTTGGCTTTCAGACGACCTATCATAGAAATAAAGAATTATCTGTCGAATGATTATCAGGAGAATGTGCTTTTCTAAAAGTCTTCATTAAATTAAATGAATATCAAAAGCCTTGAAATATATTAATCCTAACAAAAATAAACAATTATTTTGATAATCTTGATCCATAAAATTCCAAATCAGTGACATTAATAAACAATTTCATCATTCATTTTGAAAGTTCCCACTCTACATGATTATTTCATTAATGAATTCTCTATCAAAATTGAAATGCCCCCATCTATTATTAAAAGATTTTTTTCTTCCTTTCTATGCAGACATGTATAGAAAACTATTACTAGATCAACATTCTATAAAAGAAAATCTGTTTCCATATGAAAATCATTCAAATTGGCTACAGAAAGTTTCAACTTCTTTAATTCTGATTATGTGTCTATTCAAAACCAGCTCTCCTCGGCTCGCTTCCTTATTGTGTGCAAATTTTGGGATGAACTCTCCTTTTAGTCATGGAGGAAAGTTCAACTCCGGATTTTGGTAAATTGTAATTTTTACCAATTTAGAAATATTTTTGTTATTATTTCTAAATTGATGAAGTGAGTGTTTTTTCAAGTTTTTATTTCGACTCAAATATCCGTTCATTTTACGTTAACATTAGAAAGAAAAATGATAATGAAATTAATATTTTCTTTTTAGGGACATAAATTCTAAAAATGATTGTTTATAGAAAATAAGGCAGGCTTTTTGTAAGGGAGATTATCATTATAATTTTTGCATAATTATCTCCCTTGCAGACTTCAAGGCTGTCAGATAAAGAAATATTTAATATCTTTAAAGATTCTATTTTTCATCATAAAATTTTAACTTTGCAATTATACAAGACTAGTTAATTCCTGTGAAAAAAATCATAAAAAGATATTCGAATTTTTATGAGATGATCTTTTTTTTTTTCTTAGAAAAGAAACTGCTGAACTCGTTTCCGTGGAAGATTCCATTATTTCAAATGGTGGGTAAGAGATAGTTTTATCAGCAAAATCATTACCTTAAAGTGGAAGAATTCATTGTTATGGACAGAGAAACAGAAAAAAATCCCACTGTTCATTATATAAGTAGAAGATTGTTGAGCCTGTATTTCAAGTGCAAAGATATTCAATTGACTGGATTAAAGAGATGAGATTTTTGTCATCAGAATAAACATAATTGAAGAAACAGTAAACAAGTTTTGAATTATACAAACTTTTGTTCGAACAATCCAATCTCTTCTTCCCATCTTTGACGCTGAGAACGTTTTGGCCAATTCATTCTACAGCCTTCTTCACATGTAATATAAGATTTACGGATATTACATATTAAGGCTGTAGAATGAATCGGCTGAAACGTTGTGTCAACATCAAAGATGGGAAGAAGAGATTAGATAGTCCAAACAAAAGTTGGTATGTTAATGACTCTTCTCAAAGCTATAGACAACAGTTGGTATGTTAGTGACTCTTCTCAAAGTTAGAGACAAAAGTTGGTATGTTAATAACTCTTCTCAAAGTTATAGACAAAAGTTGGTATGTTAATGACTCTTCACAAAGTTATAGACAAAAGTTGGTATGTTAATGACTCTTCTTAAAGTTATAAACAAAGATTTGAATTGCTGTGCATTGAATTCAAGACACATTAAAACTTGGCTATTTTCCTCTATCTGGCTGTTTTGAATTTAATATTCTGGATTACACTTATTTTTTGGTTTGTATTTTTTTAAACATTTCAAGGAAAACAAATCATTAATAAAAATGATTATAGCATGAATATCTTAAAATATAATTTTTACTATATTTTTTCTAAAGATATTCAAATAACATAACTGGTATAAGTAAATGAAAATAAACATTTGTATATGCATAAATGTTTTCATATTCATACAGATGTTTCTGTATTTTGATGACATAAAACCAGTAAAATTTGCTACTGAAAAATCAATCCCAAGTCAAATCTTCAGTAACATTTGCAGTCATCACAACATTAAATTTACATGTAATTCTCAAATTTTGATTTCCTTTTTATTATTTTTGCATCATTGAAATAACCTTTGTTCTTTATAATAAAAATATTATTGGATAAAAACATATCTTGAAGGAAGAGACATAAACAGTCTTTTCTATCATTTGCTTTCATTCTTTCCAATCAAAGGAAATGTTTAAAATCTTCATAAATCTTTTCAATGTCATGAAATGAATCTACATCTTCGGCTGCTATCATCATTTTAGGGTGGCTTTCTCTACTTTGGCAAGAAGTTGCTCGTGTCATATGTGAAACTTTTTAAAAAACAATTGATTGCTTTTTCTGATGCGAAAACAATGAGTTTGTCTTGTATAGAGAATTCCTCTTAGCCCTCTTAACAAAAATGCTTTATTGATAAAGTACAATACCCAATTTCTTTGGCTGCTATGTTAGTGGAAAATAATTATCAAATCCTAATCACTGCCTTAAACCTGAAATCCTAATACTTTGCATTTAACTCTTACATTCATGAACCGCTTGAAACAACCGTTTGTAATTGACAGTGGAACTCTTCAATGAATAGAATAAAAAATAATGGAACTCTTCTGTGAATTGAATTTGAAAAAAGTCAAAGGGAGATCATTTTAAATAGAAGTTATTTCCCTTGATATTGACATTACAATTTTTTATATGTTTATAGTGTGGATGTGAGGGAATCCGACAGAATGATGGGTATGGTTTGACAATGTGGAAAAGGAAAAAGAGTGAGAAAGCTTGTTACATCTCAAACATGTTCTTCTGCCATGTTCAACTTTCTTCTGAAGACGTCGCTAGCCGCGACGAAATGCATAAAGATTTATCCTCGTGATAATAAACATGTTTGAGATGTAACAAGCTTTCGAACTCTTTTTCCTTTTCCACATTGTCAAACCATACCCATCAATTTTTTATATGAATTTAAGAGTTAAAGTGTCAAATCCAGTAAATACTTTAAGGATTTAATTTGAGTAAAATTGACAAAATTCTATTCCTTTACTCTGAAATGGCAAAAGATTGTGCTTGCTTGCCATACGTACTGCATGGGTGCTAGCAATTTAAAATCTCACTTTTCTTTGGTCATCAACTCCATTAATTTTGATTCATTGATCTTGTAAATAATTTTGTTCTGCTAACAATAAACTAACGCATACATTTTCCTGGAATGAATCAGATACTGAAAATTCACCAGTTTGATATAATTAGCAAATATTTTTTTACAAATTCATGAACCGCTGGAAACCGCTCCTATTAACAGTGGAACTCTTCTGTGAATAGGATTAAAAGATAATGGAGCTCTATGAAAATTTTTAAAAAATTACCTAAAAGTCAAAGGGAGACAACTTTAATCAGTAGTTATTTCCCTTGAAATTTAAATTTTCTATATGAATCTAAGAGTTAATATCTGTACATTGACATTTACATTTAATGACAATCTTCTAAAACTCTCTTTCACTGAAGAAAGGTGAATTTTGCATTGTTAGTTTTTATTCATATACCAAAGAACTGACCGAAGAGGCAAATTTGAGAGCTTATTTTGTAGAAAGCTTTTTCACATGGTTTGTTATGACTAAAGCAGTTGGTTGTGCAAATTGTGTGTCATAGGAAAGAAGAACCAGAAGCCTTACTCTATGTTGGATTGTCATTTGAATGAACTGACGATGACTAAACTCCTTTTTTAGGAGAGACTGTTTTTCAATTCAAATGAATTTGTTCTAGAATGATTAATATTTTGCTGTTGTTACTGTATAAAAATCAGATGATACATCAGCATACAAAGATTTCTGTTTCTTGCAAAATCACGAGAGGAGAGGAGACAGCTATTTTGTATTGTGTATCATGTTTCATAAATGCTGACATGTCCTTACCAAATTTTGTAGACGTTAAAAGAATAAATTTGTAGTTGAATGTATTTCTGATTTCTGTGTTTCTATTTTCTAAGTATTTCTATAACTTTTGATAGAAATCTAGACATTTTGTACCAGATTCAAAAACTCTGAGATTTCCAAGAATAATGCCTGTACTTAGCCATCATATACCCATCTATAATTTTATCCCTTTTTATTTGTCATATCATAAAATGCTAAAAAATTGTTCTGGAAAACAGATTTTCCACAGTTAAATATAATACAGGCCTCTCCACTTTATAATGCAGTTCATTATAACACGGTTTGTGTTATAACGGGGTAGATGGTGGACGTCAAAATATTTATCTAGCTTTAAAAAATAGCTAGATATTGCTAAAAAATAGCTTGATCTAGCTACAAAATAGCTAAATTGACCATGGCTCGGTTATAACGCAGTGTTGGCTTTCTTGGACCCCAACACCCATGTTATAAGAGGGGTATATTATTATATTAGCCAAAAGAATTGAAAGATTTTCATTTTAAGTGTATAAACAGCATAAATATAAATAGAAGAATCTTGGAGAAAGCAATATTCTTGAATAGAGCTTAGAAGAATTTTAAAGTGAAACAAGGAATTTAATTTGAATCAATCGGGTTGAATTTGTTGTATTTACATGTTTATTTAATTGGGAGAGACTCAGTGGAATAGTTAAGGATTTATTTCAAGTAAAGAAGAAATGAATAATGCAAAAAAATGAAAGAAGTAGGAATGACTTGTTTTATGGCACACCAACACCTCTATAATGGTCACGAAGTAGCAATTGAAAAATACTCGGGTGTTAATTAAATGTGATTTTGACTTGTAAGCCTTGATGTGCAAAAAGTAGACTGACAGGCATCCTGTCTTGCCCAAAGGTGACCAGCAGCATCAAAAGAAGTATTTCTATTAGCTGCGTAATTGGCCATTGTTTTTGTCATTTATTCCAACCCTAAGGACATGACAATTGGATGTATTCTCAACTGCAGACAGCAATGGGCCATAATGCCAAGAATGTTTGTCTTCATAACAAACAGCCATTGGAATTCTTAACACAGTCGGAAGATCACAGTTACATATGTCAAAACAACATTTCAAAACAGGTCTTGTTTATTTTTGCTAAACGAATTGTAAGTTCAAATAAAATTCTTAGCTAATTGCAGGAGGATTTTGTTGTGACTTGAGGTGGGCTTTCAACTTGTGTGGAATTACTAAGCATGTGCTTGGGATGGTTGTTGTATAGTCAATAGAATTTGGACGTTTGCCATTATAAGTGATGAGTGTGGAGGTTGCAGGTTGGTAGGGGAATAAAAAGGTAGCTAAATAATTTGTCTGAAGATGAAAGAAAACAGGCAAGAAAAAAAAGGAGTTTAGTATAGTTGGGAACTATTCTTATTCTTTTGATAGAATATAAAACAGGTCTGGTTAGTCACTCAATAGTGACCAATGTCTTTTGGTAGCAATTAAAAAATTGGACAAAGTGGTGATCAATGAAGAAGTTACTTTTCTCACCTTTTGTTGGATCACTAAAAAGTCCAAACTTTCAAAAAACAAGCGTGAATGCTGACAGACACAAACTAAAGACCAATTTAGTATAAACTTTCAATGTAAATTGAACCCCCCACCCTACACATTAAAAACCTATTTTGGTGGAATTTAACAAAAAGAAAGTAGACGTAAGGTGTGACACATACATAGACATCCAGCCAGGCAGAATCACTTAAAAACTGAAGAAAGCTATGTTGACTGTTGATGTTAGAACATTGGAGAATAAATTGACAAGCATTTCTGGTAAAAAACAATGGAAACATGAGTCATCAATCATTTTGCTTTGAAAGGACTGATTTGTACAAAAAGATGATCCTTTTAAATTGTTTTGTAGGTCTTGTATTATTTCTTTTGCATCAATTTTCTGAAATGACATGAATGTAAAGAGAATTTAGATTTATTACAGATTGCATCAAATCTCATAACTTTTGCTATTTAGCAGGATTTATCACAAAAGAAAAAAAATGTTTCATTCTATTTAAAGTTTTTTAATTTTTTTATAAATCACTTCAAGATCACAGGTTAAAAATTATAGAAAATATTGATTTTAAAAAAAATCTCATTTTCACAACAGTTCAGATTTCAAAATCTCAAGAAGATTATTTCAATATAAGAATAAGTGTTTTGAAAATTAATTCTTAAATTCATAAACTGCTTGTAATTGACAGTGGAACTCTTCTATGAATAGCATAAAATATAGTGGAACTCTTCTGTGAATTGCATAAACAAGAACCATAAGTTCAACGATGCATCCACCATCCGTGATAGTAGTAGCAGAAGGAAGAAGAGGAGGCGGAGGAGCAAGAGCAAGTAGTCTTTCTCTGAGTCAATTGATTCTCATACTTGTAAAACATTGCTATATAGCAATATTTTGCAAGTATTATTTTCAATAAAAATTGTAATTGCCATTTTGGGAGTATCTTTTCTTTTTTTAAATACAAAAATGCTGAGCTTAGACATTCTATTATGACATTATAGCAGCTGGTAAAAGAAATTGATCAGAATAGATGTTCTTTTAATGACTTCACATTCTAACATAATATCAGCTGGTAAATAAAACACAATACCCTCGTCCTTCCTCTTTCTGTTGTTTAATGTAATCATAACCAACTGACCGAAAAATGTCTTATTGAGATGCGTTTGAACGCATCTAAAAAAAGATAAAAAATTCACCAAATGGTCAAAGGGAGAGTGTTTTAATCAGAAGTTATTTTCCTTGAAATTGACATTTTATTTTCTTTGTATGAATTTAAGAGTTAAATTTACAATGCAAAATTACAAAGAAAGAAACCTTAAATTAATTTTCAAATAACAGAAGTAAAGTATTCCCATAAATACAATTAGAAATGTTTAATTACATTCAAAACATTTTCATTAATAGAAATGAATTTATGCAATTCATAATATTATAGTATTTCACAGTTTCCTTTAAACAGGAAAGTTTTTAAAAAGTGGATCATAATCAAATTTAACTCTTAAATTCATTCTAGTAAAAAAGTTGATTCAAGGGGAGTAACTCCTGATTAAAATTACCTCCCTTACACTTTTTGATAAATTTCTTTTATTTTTCTTTAATTCAATTCACAAAAGTGTTACGTTTTTTTTGAAAATCCTAATCATTGAAGATTTCCACTGTTGTTACAAGCAGTCTATGAATCTAAGAGTTAAAAAAACAAATCGTATCAAATTAATTTGCATGCAAACTTGAAAGTGTTTTTGATGCCTGATATTTGCAGAACTTTAATATTTGATCCTTTCGAACGGTGAGGGTTTAATTCTTAGATGTGGAGTGTTTCGTCTATAACCAAATGGTCCATTGTAACCATTCACAGGTTTAATATCTGACAAAAAACTTGAATGGCCATCAATAACGTCTTTTGAATGTCCTGAAAAGCAATAGAAACACAAGTGAGCATTGTCATTTTCAATCAGGGACACAAAATCAAGACATTTTGAAAGGCTTTCATTTATTGGTAATCTTTGGTTTGATGTACATAAACCCATGGTGGTGTTTAACCAGCATATAAAGGCTCTAAAAGTCATACAAAGGCTCCAAAAACTACAATTCTTTATTACAAAGTGTAATTAAACAACATATTCATAAGATATTAAGGCAATAATGAAATAAAAAGCCTGTCTTTTGTTCTTTATCAGATTGTGCACCATGAATTTGTCACAGTACGATGGAAACAATGCTTCTGACGTGCCAAACTGGAGTTTTAATAAAGAACAAAAGACAGGCTTTTAATTTCATTATTGCATTAATTTCTGATGAATATGTTGTTTAATTATACTTTCTAATAAAAAATTATACTTTTTGGAGCCTTTGTATGACGACTTTTAGAGCCTTTGTCTGCAGTTTAAATAGCACCATAGGTTTATGTACATGAAAGAAAAGATAACCGATTTATTTCATAGACTGAAAACACACAACAACTATTTTAAGTAGCCCAGATGAAAAACTGACAAATACATTCTATCCGTGTGGTAATCTGGAGCTTATTTGAAGCCCTTGTACATCAATCATTCAGATTCAACACTGTCATAAACTTTCATAAGTTCCCTAACTATAATACAATCAATACACCAACCACTTGTTTATGAAGATGCCGCCTCCTCCTCCTCCTCCTCATCATCATCATACTGTCTTGTTTTAAGTATTAATCATTGTATTAAAAGTCAGTGCCCAACTAGACTATACTGAATGTGGTATCTGAGGGGGCTAAGCTCTAACATAAATAGCAAATTACCAACAAGCATTAGTCATAAAAGGTCTCGAGATGAAACCACATTAGTCACCTTGAAATAAACAAAGAAGCGACCAAGTTTGTCAATATTGGCAACGTTTCTTCTATTTTGCCCAGAGTCATCAGGAGGTGAACAGTCGACTGTTATAGAATTATAAAATATGATTAAGCTAAAGATTTCATTTGGAGAGAGATAACATTTTATGTGGATATAACGCAGAAATATTTTGCTGATCTCAATTTCAACAGAATTTTAACAGATTTTGCTACAACTTAAGAATTGCAGATTTTACAAGTATGTGTGCTTAAAGAGTATGGTGCATATAAGCACAAAATATTTCATAAGTTCCCTAACTATGTAGATGTCTGTTCCCAAGCCGACCATGCTCCTAACACGAAGAACTGAAAATCTCACCATGAGAATCCTGCTATTCCTTTCACTTTCAGAATAGATTGAAGATTTCAATTTAGTCAACAAGTTTCTTTTAATTCAATGCCATAAAACTGCCCAGTCCTTCATGGAAGTTCATTGTAATGTAAAGCTGTGGCAAATAGTATACAAATGAAGAAGCAAGTCACTTGATACTTCACCTGCCTCATCACTTGAATAATTCACTTATTTCACAATTCATTACTTTGAGAGACTGCTAAGATGGCAATAATTTTTTCAAGTAATATATGTGTTGAATTTTGTGGTTATGATGACATTTCATCAAAAGACTTTATATCGAAATAACATTTCATTGAAACAAATTTTTATCGATTCAACATTTTATTGAAATGACTTAATCGAAACAACTTCTTATCAAAACAACTTATTAAATTTGTAATTTATATAAGATAATAATTTTAATAATTCAAATATAAAATTTCCATTTAAAACTTCAATTTTTAAAAACAGTAACATAGTGATGCCAGAGAACACCAGAGAAAAAAAAAGCCCCAAACTTGTATAAGAGATTTTTTTTCTAGCAAAAACAAGAAAAAATTTTATTTGTTTTTAAAAAGGGTGTTGATTTCCCGGTGAAAATCTTTGGTCACACCTATACCAGTTTTTATAAATTATGTGCTATAGATTGCAGATAAATAATTATCTGAGCATTTTCATCGAAAAAAAATGGAAAAAATTAGATTTCATTGACTTTTGGAATAGAAAACCCAGCAAACCCGGACAGGTATTAAGAAGCCCAAGCACTGGCAACCTTGGTGTGTAGGTGTATACACACATATTAGCATATCACACACACACATGTATATATGAGTATATGCATCATGTGACAATTTGATGGAAACCAATCAAAAAGACTTACATCAATAGAAGTCAGATTCTTTCAAAAACACTTCCCATGCCACGAGAGAGATGAAAGCCAGTTGTGTGGAGGAGTAGGAGGAGGAGGTAACAAATTCAATCCTTCTTGCTGGAGTAAAACAAACACGATTTCTGATGGATATATATATATATACAGGGGTGGTTTGCTTCTGATTGTCAATTGCTGAATCCGAGGAGAGTTTGTACTCATTAAATGGGGACTGATCCAAGCGAACCATCTCTCAGGGCTTGACACTGTCACTGTCACAGCCAGTATTGCCAACAGGTTCATCAAGGTCAAACCTGAAAATGCCAATTTTGGTTATTTCTTGCCTAAGTAAACAATCCACCCAGAACGAAAGCATATGTTAAGTGTAGAAAAATATTTTGGTTTTATTGGCTGTAGATTATGCGAGGAGGAAGCTCTCTTCACATTAGCTGGTTGTTACCTCAGGTCTAATTTGAGAAGAAGAGGCAGTTTTTTTTAATACATTCTCTTACACTGATTTGAGGGACATAGAAAAAAATTTATATTCTGGTCTGAGGAACTAAAGTTACAATTGAATCATTAAAATTTTTTGGTGTTATAAAAATTGCCTCACATTTTTGTTTTTATTATCACAAATAAAAGTTGCAAGTCAAGATGTCCGTTTTAGTTTCAGCAGCTCAAAAACAGATAAAATCCAGATACGGTGTCGGCCATAAATGAGTACACACCTACCACTTTTTTTTTTATCAAACATAGCAAGATTTTATTATTTCCATTACGCAATCAAAACGGATATTATCAGGTATTATTTATGACCAAACTCTACAGCATTGAAACTGTTGCCAAAAATATTTATATTTGGTTTAGAAGAAAATTAACTTTCTATAAAAATGTGGTAGGGGTGTACTCATTTATTGGCAACACTGTATGGACAGACCCCAATATAACACAATGCTGGATGTTAAAAATAATTTTTTGTGATATGTGAGTCATCGAATCTAGGACAATTTTGCCACGGACAGTCCTTTTCACCTTTAAAAATGAAATACGTCCAAAATGTCTAGATTTGAAATACTGGCAACCGCGTTGTCCTTGGCCAACTTGTCCGGGTCAAACTGTCCGGGCCAACTTGTCCGGGTTACCATGAGTCATCACAGACCCCCCCCCCCCCCACTCCAGTAAACACAAAATGTTATCTTTTTTCGTATGTGAAGAGGACAGTGAGTATTTTCACAATTTACTATATGCTACAAATTGTCAGGTATCACCATGTTAGATTTTTTGGGTTGAAACTGAAATCCATGGAAAATATTCTCAATTTTGATAGATTTTTCAAAATAATTGAGATCCATATTACTGTATTTGAGTTTGTTAGGTTGTGCTGTATCAGAGTCTGTCTGTATTTATAATGACATGAGAAATGCCTGTTCCAAAGGTGCATGTTTGGAAGGGACCAGACTTTATGGTGTGTGAAGCACCTGCTATAGTTGTCATGTAAAATAATTTCCTATCCATCATACAAAACTATGGCTTCAAAGTATTTCGGTTACTTTTCTTCATTGTTACCAATTTAGTTATTTTATATCTAAATTTAGATAATTCTAAAGAGTGGAAGTCAAGGGAGATAATTGAAGAAAGATCTATAATCTTTAATTTTTCATTTATTTTTATTAGATTTCTCGAACTGCAGATCCAAACAACTTCAAACTCAACACTGCACTGCCTTGTGTGCTAACAAATATATCTGGTGAATGTCAACTTTGTACAATGGTCAGTTGTCAAGTAATCACGGTGCACACATAGAGACATAGACAGAGATTTTGTCAAACTCCAGTACAAAGTACAGAGTTGACTTTGTTTTCATACCATAACAAGAACAGCGAAAACAATCCTAACCAAAATGAGGGGTGTAAACCGATATGTAAAATCCACATTCCCCTACCCAGATTTGAACTCATGACCAACTGATTGCCTAGCTGCTGTCTTACAGATATGCACAAGCTTCTTTCATACTAATAAATAAATACCTTTATACAAATGGAGTTTGACCCTGCAGCAGCCAGTCTTGTCTTCATTTATAATGATAACAATAAGTAACAAGCATAAAAACTGACCATTTCACAAGTCTGCAGATGGAAATGATGAACTGTTAATCTTTTTAAATCTTTGCCAATCCAAAGTTTTAGAGAGGATTGAAAAAAAAATTAAGAATAAAAATCAGAACATGGACATAAATTAATAAAAGCAGAAAAAGACATTCATGTAATACTTATTTTCCAGACCAGATTAATTATTTATTAATAGGGACCTGAGGCTCAGATCAATTTAGGGCCTCCTTACCCCAAAGATATATATATATGGTAGAGGTAATTTAATTTGACAATGTGGAAATGAAAGATTGAGAAAAGCGTGTTACGTCTCAAACATATTTATTATCATAAAGATAAGCCTTGATGCATTTTGCTGAGTTTCATTCGTCATCATCAGAAGCTCTTTTGTAATGCAGAAAACTCATGTGTGTGCAGTCTGATTATTCACATGTTTGTGTGAAATGTGTACTGAGCTGGGAATATATATATTAGAATGAATAGACAATTTGGAAGGTGGTGTGCAAATGAAGTTTATTTATTTAATTTAATGTTTTGTAAGTTCAAAGTTGACATCATCAGAAAAGTGAGAGAGAATACAGAGAGGTGTCATCATTGGCTTCTAATATTTAGAAAAGGAAGAAAAAAAGATTGAACACATCTTCAAGGACCTCCACTACCCCTCCCCCCCATTTCATATACAACGCAAAAAGAAAAGCTTACAAAATACAACACTAACATAAGTGACAAAAACAAACTCACACAAAATAAATACATCTCATTACCGACAAACTCACTAACCAGAACACTCACTAACAACCAAAAAAACTCAGATATACACATTACTACCAGCACCTAAGGCTATCAGAGACATGATCACTAAACCACACAATAAGAACAACTCCAAGGCAATTATATATGCAATTCCCTGTCAGAATTGCTCCAAAATATACATTAGCGAAACAGCTAGACCACTCAAAAAAAGAATTTACGAACACTGCAGAGCACTGAAAATAGATGACCATTCCAACGCACTCACAACACATCGTAATAAACTAGGCCACAACTTTGACTTACAACATGCCTGTGTCATCAAGAAAGTATGTATTGAATGAGTATAATACCATTCATCAGAGACCTGGCTTCTTCAATATATCCTCACAACTAACCAAACTCATAACTGAACAATGTAGATTGTCAATTAACGATATCAACCCTAACTCCATCCAAATACCCTACTGACCCCCAACTGCTAGAATAATTAAACCTTTGTTCTTAGCTAGCTCACACACACACTCATTAACCCTGATACAGACACACATCAGCATTATACCAACAAAGTAAAGACAACCCATACACACACGAAACCTGCCACCATTTTCAGTTAAAATCACTCCTACCTACAAAAAAAACAAACATTTCACACATATTAACTTCAAATTATCGAATTATCTCCTCCACATACACACTAGTTAGTGAGAATGACCCATTTACACACACAAACCTAACGCTAATCCGCATAAAATTCCTACACCCACAACCTGAAACATATCAACTTTGACCTCTCCGATTCATCTCTCACATCTAATACATACTTTGAAGACTCCCATTAACCAGTTCACTTACACATAAATCAGAAAAACAACATATACACACATGTGAAATATGACATCGAATCAGATAGTATTTCTCCAACCTAAAACAAATTAACCACACCAGGCTGCCCACAGCAAACTGCCCAACCTCAACACCAGGCCGCCTGACCTCAGCACCGGCTGCCTGACCTGAATATAAAACATAGCAATTTTGGTTTTCGCTAGAATTAATTTCTTTTTTGATACTCTCTTGAGATCACAACCCATAGGTCATTTCATTAATCCACCACCTTAGTTTAAAAACCACACCACTTAATTAAAAAGTAATCAGCACCCGCCAACATCTGGGATATCACAACAAAAACACAGCAATAGTGTCAATATATGGACACCTCTCTGTATTCTCCCGCACTTTTCTGATGATGTCAGCTTGGAACTGATGAAACATTAAATTAAATAAAGAAACTTCATTTGCACACAACCTGTCTAATACTGTCAGATGAATTTTTTTAATATATATATACCTACTCGGGGCCCCCCTAAGCCCACCCTGGGGCCTCTTAGAGTCTGGGGACCTGAGGCCTGTGCCTCAAGTGCCTCATGGTTAATGCAGCACTGCTTATTTTACAGTCTTCAATGCAGATCCTTGTATCTAAAAGAATTCTTTGAAGAGTTCACAGAATTTTTATAATTATCTACAACTTTTCATATCTCTGACACACAAAAATACCGAACCTGCTCCAGAATGATTTCTACGTTTGAGGTAGATGTATCGGTGACCTTTGTTGTGGAAGGCATCAACAGTTACTCCTTCAATTGAGTTTCCTCCATTCGCCTAAAACAAAAATAAAGTCATTATTAAACAAATGAGTATAACAAATCTCGGGAATCAAAAAATAAAAAGTTGCACTCAAAAATAAAAAGTTCTGCCTTTGGAAGATTAATGTTTTGCTTGCTTCTCTGTTCAAATATCATCAAAATTCTTTTCAAATTGAAAGAAAAGCATAGGAATTAATTTGCAAAATCAATTGTTTCAAGTAATAATTATATACTGCATAATTTGGCAGATAAGACGACCCTTGAAGCATCCCAAAAATAACCCCCAAAAATGGGGTCGTCCTATAGGCCAGATACAAAAACAGTGGCTAAACAGTGAGTAAAATCGTGAAATTCAGACTGAAATTGGGGTCTCAGCTTATTTGAAGGTTATCTTACCTGCCGAAATAAGCGGTAATTCTTTTTAAATGTGTGAAAAAGATTCCATAATACTTAACAATAGAAATTCTGTCAACTTGAACGGTTTATATAATTATCTAAGCTTTATAATCTGGGTAAATATTAAATTGAAATATAATCGAAGCCCATAATATAGATTTCAATTTCCTTGTCATATATAATTCCATTGACAAGGTGTCATATAAGGAAATTCTATTACATTCAATACTAGTTGTATAATAGAAAGCAACTGAAATTAAGATGAAAATAAAGACTAGTCAAAATTTAATAATTGACAATGCATCATAATTACCTCTGCCAACGAAGTTGGAGAGGTATGTGTATTTGGTCATGTCTTTCTGTCTGTCTGACTTTCCATCTGTTTGATTACACCAGATGACCAGGGACTAAACGAGAGTAGTAGAGTCTGCCGAGTGAATTTGCCTGTTATGAGCGATGATTGTGCCTTAAGCTGGATAAAGGAGGCTGGATCATGAAAAGCTGTCCAGGGCTTTGTTTATAGAGATGTCACAAGGTTGAATCTCTTCCTGATTAGGGGAATGCTGGATATTCTGTCATGTGTGAGGGTGTGTGCGTGGAATAAAGTGGGTGGAGAGGATTATTTCATTGAGGATGGAGAGAAAGGGACTGATGGATGAGAGTTTAGATATGAAGCACCAAATCAACTGAGCTAGAATAGTTGGTGTAATGTTCTGATTGTGTTTAGTGCCTCTGCTCGCATTGTTAGTCTTTTTATTCTAGCTGCGTGAGGTTAGGTTGCGTTTGATTTATAACCGTGCTTAAGCGTGTTAAGAAAAGAAGATGGAACAAGATAACACGTGTGATGGGGTTCTTTTCGCCTGATAAGAAGTGAGCCTTCCCCGTTCCCACTTCCGGTCCGCATTATCTGGGACTGGAAATGGAATGGGGGTTGCTGGGAGCTTGCGTCGGCATGTTTATTGATTTAACATATACATACATTTATATAAACATTACAGCTGGCTTTAGAATTTTTGACAAAATCTTAACCAAATCTAAGTACATTTGTTATGATTTGCGTATCCGGCCACCTGTGGCGGAAATGTAAGTGACCTCGATCACCTTGGGAGATGGGTGTATTGCATCATTGTTGTAAACAGGAAATGGTGATTGGACATTGACACCGTGAGACACCACGTATGCATTGGGGAGATCTATAAAGCAGACACAAAGAAATCATCTCGGGCTGGGAAGCGGACAGAAATCTCGACACTCAAAGAAGACAGATATCAGCGGAGCCGAAAGGCATGAAACCACTGTCCCTGCTGGGGGACAGCCTGGAGGTTCTCCTTGTCTTCTCTCTTCCACTCTTCACTATCCGGCCGACAAAGATGTAGTTATGTAATAAAAATATGTCCAGATATTTTTACAAGCAAGTCTTCGGGTTTCCTTTCTATCCAAGCCCAGGACTTATGTATAGTGGGATACTATACAACACATTGAATAGTGTGGTTTTCATTAGTGCGGCTTTTGATGTAGTATAGTTAAGCTAACGCTGAACAAATTAATGTAACTAAGTGTTGGAACTCATTTTCATTTAGATAAAATTAATATGCATCTGTGGACCTGGATAATCAGATAAATAAAATATCAAACAAATAATAAGCCCTTTATCTTCTGCTGATGTCACTTCCTTTTAGCTCTTCCCATAAATAGGGTAACTCCCCGTTGTCTGGTCCTCACTTTTTGGTTGACACCATTGGTGAAGCCTGTATGCCCCTAGTATATGTATATTCCTTTTCTTACAGTACCTTTTCCGCTGGTACAATGTCCTGGTGGTTTTTGACCAGCATATCTCTTTTCTATACCGTGACGAATGCTCGTCCATTGTCAACCATATTTACTGATGTTGAGAATCCATGGGCTCTTCGGCAATCATCAAATCGTCTGCCTCCCTTATTCACCTCATTAGCTTCCACGTTGATCCTGATTAACCATATTTAATAATCTAGCCTTGAAAAGTACAAAAGTTCATAGCCATATCAAGCCTTGTTAAAGACAGCATTCATCAGCCTCCATTGACAGGTAAAGAAATGATGAGGATAGATACGTCACAGGTTCCTTTCCTAATTATATATCTCCCTACTTTAACGCTAGCAACTATCCTTCCTTTAAGACTAAAACATTTCTACTCATACCTTCATGTTTTCTTATCTCACTCTCTCTTATATCGTTATTTAATGTACATACTCATTTTGTAATCATGTTTACTTATCATCATAAAAAAGTATGTTGTTAATTTGTACGTCTACAAATTCTGCATTTTGTCTTTATTATGATTTCTTTGTTTAATATTCTTTAGGCATGTGTTCTCATATCCATTGTTTAACTTTAAATTTACAGCACAGAGTTTGTTGTCTCGACAAAATGACAGAATTACATGGGAAATTACGTTCCCTAAACAAAGATGGCTACTTGCATTCTTCTCAAAATCTCTCCATGACATCACAACCTTTCCAGCCAATAGGAGACCATCCCTCAGACCATGTGACATCCACACATGAGGACCTGGATATCTCTGTATTGGCTCTTTCCATTCTTTCCACGCTAGACTACAAGTAGTAGCTACTTATTATTGATAACCCTTTCTAATACAGAACTCCTTTATAAGCATTGATATTGATAACTTTAATAGTGAAAAGTTCACAAAACTTGCATAAGTATGAGCTGAAAAAAACCCAACAGGTCTGGTTAGTCACTCAATAGAAATCATCATGTGACCAACATCTTTTGGCAGCATGCCATTTTGTGGGTGATCAATTAAATAAGTTACTTCTCTCGCCTTTTTAAACAAAAGCATGAATGCTGCCAGACACAAACTAAAGGATCAATTTAGCATAAACTTACATTGCAAATTGAACCCCCTACTTAAAACTTGGACATAATAAGGAGTAAATGTTTAAATTGTCAGTCCTCTAGCTCCATGGGTGTGGCTTGTATGCATGATGAAGAAATGTATCTTGACAGTTTTGGTGACAGTTCTGGTTGACGGTTTCTAACACATTAGATTATAATAAGACCTTGAACAGTGCGGTTTTGAACAGTACAGGAAATTTGGGAACGAATTAACCGCACTATTCAAGGTATACCTGTACACTGTTTTTAGCTCTAATAAAAGAGTTAATCTTATTCTTTTTATATAGAGAGGAATTTGTTTCAACGTTATGTTTTACCTGCCATCATCATTGTAATGTGACTCGAGTCAAGTGCAGTCGTCTTGCAAAGCAAAGCATGTGGCTGCTTGTTTGACTCACTTAGGTGTGGGCTACAATTTATTTTATACTCCCAACATTCTGGGCGTAGAATTCCAGTTCTGATCTGCTTCTATTAAAAAGTACATACATAACCAGCCAGCTACAAGGTCTGTTCAGAAAGTATTGGACCATTTAATACAGGCACTGCCTGCTATAATGTGGGTGTTTGGGTCCAAGAAAGATAAAACTGCGTTATAACAAGCAACTAATTTAGCCATTTTATAGCTAAATCTAGCTATTTTAGAGATAGATTAATATTTGAGGGTCCACCATCCATCAGCGCTATAACGTGAACCATGCTATAATGAACCGTGTTATAATGGGGGAGGCCTTTATTAACAAAAAAATAATCCCCTTCAAAGTATTCCACTTGGGACCTCACACACTTATCCGAGCATCCCTTCCACTTTTCAAAACAGTCTGCAAAGTCCTCTTTTGGGATCGCCATCAGCTGCCTACGTGCATTCTGCTTAATCTCATCCACAGTCTGAAATTTTAAAATCTCTTTAGAGGAAAAGCTAGAAGTCGCAGGGATCCAAATCTGTACTGTAGAGGCGTTGACAGATGTGGGTGATGCAATGTTTTTCTAAAAAACCCTGCTCAAGAAGTGAAGAATGACTCACACGGTCATTGAGAATACAACAGTCACACAGTACAAGCCCACTCAATGGTGTCTAACTGCTGACTGAATAACTGTCCATACATAAACAATAAGGTCCTCTCAGATTTGTTGCCAAGTTACACCAAGGCCGCACAACCGGTTCTTGGGATATACAAAATGGCTGGATTCTTTCCGGACAGACCTCATATTTTACAGCTGATGTCTTGTTTTTTAATGTTGGATATAATTTGTGTTTATTTGAAAATTATGACCAACATCAAAAATTAATCAAGAAAAAATTCAGTAGACGTTAGAGCAGGATTCTTCAAACTTTTTCAATTGCAACCCAGTTTAAATTTATTATGTCTAGAAAAAATCTTTTGGAAAAGCGTGATCCTCCTGGATTTCCTGAAATCCGGACCAACCAACAACCCTGACTGTTACATTGCGATGCTGACTAAGCTGAAGGCTTGAATTTCCAGAGTCAGGCCAGAGAAAAAGACAACATTTCGCTTGCAACACGATAACACAAGGTCCCACACCAGTTTGAAGACCATAGATCACGTTGCAAATTTTGGCTGGACTGTCCAACCAAACCCACCTTATAGTCTGGATTTGGTGCCTTCCGACTTTCATCTGTTCAGGCTGATGAAAAATGGACTATGCGTACAATATTTTCAGGAAGCCAATGCCATCATCGCTGCTGTGAAAAGGTGGGAATCACCTCCGCTGGTGCATATTCTTACGAGCACAGCATGCAGGTTCTTGTTCATCGCTGGTGAAAATGCATAGCCAGTGGTGGAAACTATGTGGAAAAATAGTGTTTTGTTGCTGGAGACTTGCTCTATCCAACTATCCAGTGTTATTGTGCTTCCTGTATTAGAAACCGTCAACCAAAACTGTCACCAAAACTGTCAACATAGGTTTCTTTCAGTTTTCAAGTTGGCCTGCCTGACTGACTGGCTGGCTGGCTGGCTATGTATGTATATATCATGCGTACAGGCTGCACCAATGGAGCTAAAGGGCTGAAAATGTCAACATTTACTCCTTATTGTGCCTAGAAAAATGATTTTTTGGGTTTTGAAAATACCCCCCCCCCCCCACACACACACACACACTCTCTTAGTTTTAAGTAGAGGGTTCAATTTGCAATGTAAGTTTTTGGTAAATTGATCCATTAGTTTGTGTCCGGCTGCATTCATGCTTATTTTTAAAAAAATTTAGACTTTTTTTTAGTGATCACTGTCCAACAAAATGCAAGATAAGTAACTTATTCATTGATCACCCCTTTTTCCAATTTTTTAACTAATCACCTGAATACAGCAAGCTGCCAAAGGACGTTGGTCACATGACAGTTTCTATTGAGTGACTAACCAGACCTGTCTGTTGTAGTTTCAGTGGAATTAAATAGGAGGCAATACTTTCAGAGTGACCATCGTATGTAACTTATAAATAAAGCATTAAAAATGTCATATTGATCTTTATTATTAATATTTAATTTGATACTTAACGCTATTGTCCTCAAAATTGGATACAGAATAACAAATAATTTTCTTCCTATTCAAATGGTTCTTCAGACGATTGAACGCCTTCTTGTTGTTTGTATGGTAAACACAGAAACACCTGGGCCCTGTGCTATAAGGGTTATCCCCTTTAAACTTCTGTTTAACCCATCACACTCGGATTTTACACCTGAAGTAGGCCGAAGAATGGATTGGCCGAAATGTTGTGTTTACAACACAAACAACAAGAAGGAGTTCAATTGTCCGAAGAACCATTTGAATATTAATGACCCTTCTCAAAACTATAGAAAATAATTGTCTTCCTATCCCACCCAGTATAGTCAAGTATGGTTTGTTATTATAGCTAAGAAATGGCTAAAATCAGCTAGATTTTTCCATTTCCAGCCATCTCATCTAAGAAAATAACTCTATACTAAGACTCCAGGACAAATTATTAATTAAAATTGTACATTTTATTACACTTATCAGATTCAATCGGCTATCATAGATTTTTGGAAAAAATCTAGATCTAGATCTAAACAAAACTGTCTAATTTGGCAACTCTGATCCCACACTTTCCTTCGTCTTCACTTAGGAAGCAGCAGGCACTTCTTTCGTTTGCCCCTCTCTTATTACATTACCTTACCAACTTGACATCATTTTATTAGAGAGTAGTGGTTACACCTTTCAATTATTGTGATGTTTTAAAAGATCTACTAACTTACAATGGATATTTATGTCTGAGCAGAAACACGCATCAACAAGTTGATTGTTTAAATCCAAATGTTGTGTTTCTCAGCAATCTCTAGAGGCTTTTGTTGAACTGTAGCAAATGATTTTCATTCATGCTTTGTTGCATTGAGTTTTATAACATTTAAAAACATTGCGGCAGATTAGCTGGATTGATGTGACCAACCCCCGCAAAGACAATTAGTTTTTTTTTTAAATGCTAGATTGAAAAGATCTTGAAAATTTCCAGGTGATTATATCCAAGTTGCACTTGTGATCCTGTTTTTAATCCTAGAATATATTGGTGAGGCACTGAAAGAGCTAATCTATTATATAAAACAACTGGCTCTGTTTGTTACTGTGTCCCCCCTTAAACATAGGCGCAGCTCAACCAAATTTGGCACAAATTCGGCATGCATACTCAATGGACCTAGGGGAATATTTAAAAAAAACATTTTTTAAGGGTTTTAGAGGTGTATTCTATTTACAATGTAACTATAATGCTAAACTGAACCCTTACTTTCTGTTATATATACATATGTATGTATACATACTAGTTGGAAACCCTCAATAGGGTGTGTTTCAGCTAGTATTCATATATGTTGCTGTGTAATTGGTGTACTTATTTAGCCAGATTCTACACAGTTTACTGATCAGCACAAATGGAACTGCTTTAATTTTAGCCACACAGGTAGATTTTGATCTTTGTGCATAGCGGTTATTGTAGTATTTAGGTGCATGAATAAAATTACCCATCTTATATGGTGTACCTAATGATGCCTAAATAGTGAAAGATTTATTTTGGACATTAGACAAAGTATTGCTCAGTATTAACTACAAATCACCAGATCTCAAAGTGTTACCATCGAAAAGAACCAAGAAACTTCTTTCATAGTTTATCACGTCACAGCTCAGATTTAAAAATTTTAAGCTAAATCTTGAGGGACCTCAAACTGTTTTCTTTGTTAGTAGTCAAACTAGTTTGTGGAGAAAATCCAGGCTTACAGATACACAGAAATACAAGTGAATAGACCATCTAATTTCTGAGCTTCAAAGTTCCATCTTTTGCACAATGTTAGGGAAATCTGAGAAGTGTCATTATTGCCTGTGCAATCAGTCTGGCTTTTGGACAAGAGAGTCACTGGTGATAAAAAATGAATTTATTATGAGAATTGAAAATGAAGGAAATCCTGGCTAGATCCAGGACAGCCTTCAACATTTCAACCTAAATGGAATCAAGTTGTTATGATTCTACTATTTTTGCCTCTCTATGAAAAACTATAAAAGGTAGCTAAAATAGATTTCTGCTGTGAGTAGGTCATTATGTTTATTTACATAAACACTAAACAGAAAAATTATTCATTCTCAAGATATAACAGAAATGATAACTGTATACAATTTGCCCCGGCCATTTTATTTCCCAAATTAATTTAGGCCATGGATTCAAATTCTCAGAAAACAAAGTCTACACACAACTGAAGCATAAAGACAGCCGTTTCAGATATCAAGCGAGTTTTATTGAGCTGTTGTTTCAACAAGGTCTATTCAAATTTTTGTAGAGGCCAGAATATTTACTCAAGGTGTCTAAAATCATTTGTTTAGTTTTGGAGAGCACTGTCCGACGTGGCTCCCATCCTCTCACAATATGACGCTTGTGCATGATGAGAGGCTGAGTACTATCTGTCATCACTTATTGAAACTAAGGACAGAGTATCAACTTGCCCCTGTATACAACTAGCCCCGCTCTCTCCTACTGGAAAAAGTTCTCTATTATGAATTGCTGGAATCTGAATACAGGGTGTATGTAAAAAAATACGACATTTAAAAGTGAAACAAGTCTTTAAAAGAAACTTTGGAGTTGCCTCCCATAAATTTACAGTCAGCTGATTGGCTGATATGCTTAGCTGTATTCTCAGCTAAGCCTATCAGCTGACTGTAGATTTAAGGGAGGCAACTCCAAAGTTTCTTTTAAGACTTATTTCCTTTTTAAATGTTGCCCTTTTTATATACACCCTGTATACAGTTACTGTGTAATGGTACAGTGAGTAATTAGGTCATTTGAACATAGGAACAGAAATAACCCTTTTCTGGACACGGAAGTGGTTTTGCTGCATGACTATGACTATTATAAATGCTGCAAAAGCAAAGCAGCAAACTGTCATGCAGCTGGTATGAGAAATTCTTCCACATTCCACATCTGTCACCTTCAGACTATCACATGGTTTGTTTCATGCATTACTCCTGTTCTGGTTAAGATATTGAGAAATTCCTTAAAGAATTCATTGAGACCAGAATTGTTCTTTTATGATGGAATAGATAATTTAGCTGAAAGGTGGTGTAAGGTCATAGGAAGCCAGGGAAAATACTTTAATGACTGAATAATGATGCTATGAATAAAAGGGTTTGACAAAGAAATGCTGGAAACTTTTGCATCAACCTCATACATGCTATACATTTTTCAACAGAAATAAATGTTTTTCTAACAGTATATATTATTAGTTTGAAATTTGCAATTCAGTAACTCAAATAGGAACAATGTTAAAATGAAAATGAAACCAGAGTGTCAAAGTCTTTATCTATATTATAATAACAGTGTTTCTGTTTGTGGCTGACTATGTATGCATGTTACCACAACACAGCAAAAATGGCACATCAAAGGCAGAGTTTTGTAGCGTTACATCCACCAAATTCTCTAACTTGAAGAATAAAACAAATCTCAGTGATTTTCAACTGTTACATTATGTTTTAGGAGAGGGGTTCAATTTATGATATAACTATAATGCTAAACTAGACCCTTATTTTGTGTCCACCGGCTGTGACATCGTAATAGAACATTGTGACTTCATAAGAAAACTTTGTGACTTCATAAGGGAAACGTTTATTCTGATAACACTTTTTAAAGTTGTTTTTTTACCTGACTTCATATTCTGGCACATGTTTTTCCCTTTTAGGAGTCTAACAGTGAAGGGAAACTTTTTTCCCATTTAAGGCTCAAAATTTAGGGGAAACCTTTTTCCCTTTTAGGAGTCAAAAGTGAGGGGAAATTTTCTTTTCTTTTTTAGGGGTCAAAAGTGAGGGGGAACTCCCCCCCCCCCGTGTTGGGAAACATACTAATTATAGAGTAGTTTTCCTTATATATTTACTTACAAATAATTATAATATTAATTCAATACAAAGTAAGTCACTTGTCATCGAGCTTAATGACCGGCAAAGAGGGCCTTTAAGCGAGTATGTATAAATAGAAAAATATGAAATTTTCTCATCTCTAACACTTCAGTTGCCTAGTTAGTCATTAGAAAATTTGACTCTTGAAGTGTAGACATCCAGTTAAGTTTGAGACATGTTTTAATTTAATCACTGACAATTGGGGTGATGTATTCTAGTTTTGGCATACAATTGATCTAGAGTGGTCATTTTGAACTTGATATTAATTTTTGTGCAGGTATAATACATCTAGATTCTGAACTGTATGCTAAGAGATGGCTGTCTGCTGTGGATCGAAAACAGGCTAAATAAAGTTATGGTCAACAGATCTGACTGATTTGGTCCCCCAGGTAGAACCTAAGATCTAAACCTAAGATTAAGTAAAAACTTAATATAGGTTCTACTTATGTCAGCTTGTACTTGTACTAACATGTTGTCAACTTTAGAAATAACCTTTTCACCACCTAATCCTCAGAAGTAGTAAATAGATTTTTTATTAGTTTGCTACATTTCTAGCCTTCTTGTTATATTTGCTGTTACTATTCAGTTACTTCATCACTCTGCAGTTTTGTCATGTAGCTGGCACTTATTGGATATCAGTGACGTATAAAAGTGGGATAACAACAAGTTTCAAAAAAGAGAAAAGAAAACAAGAACTACTAAATACAAAGTGTTAAAGAAGCTTTCTGATCTAATGGAAAGTGTAATTGTAGCATCCGGTCAATTGGTTGCCGGTCAGTTTGTTGTGATGTCTATTCGTTGTTAGGTCAATTTGTCACTGGTCAATTTGTCGTGAGGTCAATTTACCAATAGAACAATTTGTCACCAACTCTAGTAGTCCGGGGGCCAGCAGGGGCTACCGTGCACCCCTCTCCCATGATTCTACATTTAGGGTACCAAAATGTTTCTTAAGATGTCCTCTTTCAGAAAAAGATGTTCCCCCAAAAAAAGTTGGGAAGAACGACCTCATTTGCATAAAACAAAATGTCCGCCAGCACACACCAAAAAACAGAATTTCATATCTTGTCTCCCAGTTGACATATCTGAGTACTCTAAAAGGCTAAATCATGGGTTTCAGACATGAGGAATTCAAAAATCCAAATGTAGAATCAGGGGGCGGAGGGTGCATGGTAGCCCCTGCTGGCGCCCGGACTATAGGAAATGTTCAAAATTGACAAAAACTAAAGTTTAATACATTAGATATCAAAATATTAAAATTTAAGATTATTTGCTACGGCTTTAATTACATTTTTGTTCAGAATCCCATTTTTCTATCTAAATTGGTATAAGATCATTTGTATGATGAGTATTGTTCAAACTAACAAACATAAACAATTTATAGCAGACAAATTGTCCTATCAACTAATTTACCTCACAACAAAGCTTTAGGGGACCCCTCCATTTGAGGGCCGGAGGGGGAGAGAGGGTGATTTTACCACCCACCTTTCCATGTAATGAATAAGGGTAAGAATGGAATAGGGTGCTTATGCTTGAATGGGAGCAAATGGGACTCACCCTTCACTATAGCTGTCATTCATTCATTACTCCTCCCTCATAAGTCTGAAGCCTAAAAATTAAGTTGTAGTAGTAGCAGACTACAGGAATATAGACAGATAGCAAAAGGTAATAAATTATATACTTTAATTGCAGAAATATATATGAGAGTAATGATGATATCTCAGTTGTCAACACCCATGGAATTTCCACGGGTCAATCTAGTTATTATTATTATTACTATGGTGGTTGAAGAGAAAATAAATGAAATAAAATGTTGTGTGCGTGTGTGTGTGTGTGTGTGTGTGTGTGTATGTGTGTGTGTGTGCGTGCGATACATGACAACTGGATTTGTACGAAGTTGACATTTGCCAAATATATTATTCAGCATACAAGGCAGTGAAGTGTCAAGTTTGAAGTTGTTTGGATCAGCGGTTCTTGAGAAATCTAATAAAAATAAATTTAGAAAATAAAGATTATACAAAAAACGCAACATTTAAAAAGGAATACTGTGTATTCTCAGCTAAGCGTACCAGCTAATCAGCTGACTGTAAATTTAAGAGAGGCACCACCAAAGTTTCTCTCAAAGAGTTATTTCCCTAGTAAATGTTGCGTTTTTTTGCAGTTTCTATAAATGCTGTAGTTTCATACGACAGAAGCAAAATTATTGTATATGACAATTAGGGCAGGCTGTTCCACACACCATAAAGTCCACCCCCTTCCAAACATGCACCTTTGGAATGGGCACTGTCCTAGTTCTTTAAATTATGAATACCGTATAATTTATCACGGATAAATGTTAAAAATGGTAAGAAACTTGAAAATTTAAACAAAAAGGAATTTTCTTACATTAAGATATTAATGAATTACTGATACAACATTTCTTCTATGGCCCACTGTCCATCATTCCCTAAAGTTTCAATGAAATTCATTGAGAACTTTTGGAGATATCGTGTGGACAGACGGAAAGATGCAACCGATCGTTGGCAGAGGTAAAAAAGAAAATAGGTTATTGAGTTATAGAAAAATGTTTTAAAGATTTTGTTGTATTTTGCTTAAGCTTTGTGCAGTAAATGAAAGAAATGGACATTTGTCAATCTGTTTTGTGGTTTGGGGAATTATAGACGTCACCATAAATCTTTCATCTGAGAGAGATAGAGAGAAAGAGAGAATGTTTTCGATATTTTCTACAAACACTGAATGAAAAGTGTCCATTTTAGCAGACAGCTAAATGACAAGTTATAAATCTTGAAGCAGTCTCTGAAAAACAAAGCTGGTAGAATGAAAAAACATTTTCTGATCTTTAGTGACTTTATTTCATCTCTTTTTGAAAAAATGTTCTACTCCACCCAAACTGTTAGTCAGCAGAGACCCTTCAGTTGCATGACAAGATGTTGACAGGGCTGGGAAATGATCGACGAGGAGACTCAACGTTTGGGGGGAAACAACAAATGTTTCTTTTTCCCAAAGCAAAACGATCAAGTTTAATATTTATGGTACAATCTCACTTAGTGGGAGTATCGCAACTGGTGCCGTTGTGTCTCCGTGTCATTTAAAAATATTTCACGCTGTTAAATTGATTTTTGATTTGCTTGGTTTTGCCGGTATTATTTCTCCCAACAGGGAGAAGACTACAAATATAAGAAATCCTAAAGGAATCTTTTCACAGGATTATTATGAAGATTAATTACAGAATTATGAGAGAGAGAGAGAGAGAGAGGGGGGGGAGTGTAACTGTAACAAGGTTCAACTAACCACCCGGGAAAATTTAAAACCTTAAAAGTCAGAGCTAGCTAAACGCAACTTCCATCAAGCAATAGGCAGACAATGGCAATCCTCTGCAACAAAATAGGTCCAAGATCAACACATAGGACATAAATAATGCCAAGTTGTAATTGTATACTATATACCGATGGACAGGATTAATTTAGTAATCTCTGTTGATTACAATTTCGTTGCTTGTTGATTATTTTTGTAAACACAAACATCTGATTTAGTTTTAAAAATATTCTTTTAGAATCAAACAGTTGCTAACTTTAGAAAATACTATTGGCATGAGTTGCTCGTTTTGGGCACATGTGCTCAGAGTAAATCGATTTTTAGAGGTAAAGACAGACGCCCACAAGCTAACAAGAGAACATTATGGAGAATGGCTTTTAGAATCAGGTGTCTTTATCTCAGAAATGACACAAAAATAGTTCCAGTGAAATCATGGCCCAGTAAATAAAAATAACAACATCGTTTTGACTCTTCACATAACATGACACTTCAACATGATCAGAAAACACATCGGTTGTTGAAATATTATCTAAACAACCGAGTGGCATTTTTAATGTCATGAAACCTATCTGCAATGTAAGAGAAAGCTTAAAGTTTCAAGAAAAGCCGTGCATGTTATACAGAACAGCAGCACTTGTGGTTTCCACTAAGTCACAGCACTAAAATACATTGAGTAAAATAAATGAAATCCACAAAAGAACCTCAATGAGTTAAGATGGTAACACATACTTTAAACAATGTTTCTGAAAAATGTCAAACAAAGAATGTCACTTACCTGGTTGGTATGTTTTAGTGTAGCTTTCACACCTTTAAATTTGAAATAGTTTTGCACGTAAATATCTTTTTGTGCATTGTAAGGCGGGATGGCGGGCCCGAGTTTGGGATTAACTTTTGAGAAATCGCTGGAAATGTTACTCACAGCTATACAGTCCAAAACAAATCCTTTTTCGGATTTTCGTCGAGTCTCGGGAGGGGGTGAAGGTGGGACTTTATAAAGTTTGTTGTATCGCTTATGTCGAGACATGATTTGACAGTGGCACAAAATTGTGAAGAAAGGAACCGTTTCGAAAGATGTACACAACAAATGTTTTCAATTCTCTTTGATCTGGCCAACCATATACACACAAAGTTGTTATCGACTCCAATGTATTCTATGGCCTAATTACAATGGTTGTTGTTGTCAGGGGTGACAAAAGCTCTTACTACTCGGTTGTGTTACTGATTAATTTTAGTTGTCATGTAAGTAACTTAATGTCGAACAGGAAAAGCAACTTGCAGCATATTCTTAAGCTAACTAAACAATACATTTGGTGTTAGTGCAATATTGAATAAAATAAGTAATGTAGGAAGATCTTTAGAAAATATGAAGATAATCTTAGAAGAGTTCTCTCTTGATTTTCAAAAGCTGCATATTTGCAAGCGGCCGGACTTTATGATGTGTAGAGCAGCCTGCCATATGAAAATAATTTCCATCCTTACGAAACTACGGCTTCGAAGTATTTTGGTTACTTCTCTTCGGTGTTGCCAATTTAGATATTTTATATCTGAATTTAGATAATTCTAAAGAGCGGAAGTCAAGGGCGATAATTCATAAAGTTTAATTTTTGTATTTATTTATATTAGATTTCTCGAGAATTGCTGACCCAAACAACTTCAAACTCGACACTGCACTGCCTCGTGTGCTGACTAATATATCTGGCGAATGTCAACTTTGTACAATGGTCAGGACACAGAAATTGCTCGCTAGATATCTCGTCAGCCGCTCTTGGACATATACATTTTTCGCGAGATATCTCGTCAGCCGATCCAAGACAAAGAAATTTCTCGCGAGATATCTCGTCAGCCATTCTCAAGTGTGATTCAAATGAAATTGATTTCAGTAACGTGTTTCAAATCTTTCAGGAAGAAACATTACTTAAAATATGTAAACATTAGTCCTGGCGCTGTAGGGATTTTTGAGTTGACTAATGAAACCAGTTGGGCATGCTCGAGGGACCTTCAGTGAGTAAGAATATTTTGGGTAGACATTCCAGATCAGTTGGAAAAGCTTTAGCGCCAGGATTATGTTTATTTGTATCTGTTGGGTATGAAAGGTTACAGCCGAAAACGTGAAGCTTGGTATTCAGCATTTTACGAGAAAGATTTGTGTACCCAGTCCAAATCTATGTATTGTGGAATTAATTTCTGATGGAGGTATATACATATATATACATCCTTAGAATAGTGTAAGTTATACATTTGTATTTGTTGGGCTTAAAGATTTACAGCCCAAAATGTGAAGCTAAGTATGCAGCATTTTACGAGAAAAGCTCAAGTACGCAGTCCAAAATATATGGATTGTGGAATTAATTCTCAATGGAGGTATAGACATATATATACCATTAGAAATGGAATTTATCCAGCTTCCTAACAGTGTTTATTGTTATTGTTGTATTTGTATCTCTTGGGCATGGAAAGTTACAGCCGGAATTGTGAAGCGAGTACACAGTCAGAAATCTATGGATTGTGGAATTAATCCTTGGTGGAGGTATACACATCTATTTTTATCAGCTATCTGACGGTGTATGTCTCCAATTTGTATCTGTTGGGCTTAAAGGGTTACCGCCCAAC
>VCCN01003851.1:1851524-1861740 GCA_006491835.1 Architeuthis dux | reverse complement strand
GGGGTGCATGGTAGGCCCTGCTGGCCCCCGGCTTATATTTATTCGCCCAAACACCAGAGCACAGCTACTTGATGGAATCCTATGATCAATATTGTATTGGAGGAAAGGAGAATGAGTCGACAAAATAAAATATAATAATCCAACGAAGAATATCTTCACGAAACGAATTATAAAAGAGACAGGACTAGTTAGTCACTCAATAGAAACCGTTACGTGACCAACCTTTGGTACCATGTCGTGTTTGAGGTGATCAATTAAAAAATTGGAAAAAAGGTGATCAATGAATAAATTACTTCACTCGCCTTTTATTGGATCACTAAAAAGTCTGAATTTTCAAAAGACAAGCGTGAACGCTACCGGACAAAAACTAAGGGAACAATTTAGTATAAACTTACATTGTAAATTGAATCCCCACTATTTGGGGCAGGGAGTTTGTTTCCTAGGCATAATAAGGAGTAAATGTTTAGATTTTCAGCCCATTAGTGCGGCCTGTACGCGCGACACATACATAACCAACCAGACCCACTTAAAAACTGAAGAAACCTATGTTGACAGTTTTGGTTATGCAGATAAACCGTATTAGGATCCTCCCATCCCCTAAGTAGACTAATATGGCACACACACATAATGTACTCTGTTGAAAACAGTTGCGGAGGTCTTTGTAGGTGAAAACAAAAAAGGTACTAGCGATACCTTGTGAGAAAACTGATGTGCAACAGATAAAAGAAGAAAACGAGACCGCTGATATTGCTACCGGATTTCCTGTTAGGTGACAAACAAGGCGAATGTCTCACACGCACACACAGAACTGCACGATGCAAAGACACTCGTCGTGTATCGATAGAGGGCTGAGAAAAATTGAAACAAAATATTTGTCTTGCCTGGACACAATACAAGAGTGAAACAATTACAGCGCCACCTATGGTAACGGCCATACAATAGTTAGATAACAATTGTAACGTGAATACTTCAATTTCATCTTAAAGGTGTCATGAATGTTGAAAACGCCCAAATCCAAGCTTACTAATAACACGATGATGGGTCAAAAGAAACAACGCAGCGTTAGTCGGCTGGTCTTTATACTACTTGACAACCCCCACCACCACGCGCACCCGACTTCTTTGACAATGCACCCCGTTGCTATTCTTTTGGATAGAATTAAACTAACCATGGGAATGTTTGAACACACACGCTCTCGCGTGCATTTATGCGTGTGCATGTATGTGTGTGTGTGTGTGTGTGTGTGTCTGTTTGTTTGTGTGTTGATTGATTGATTGATTTGTTTAGCGGCATATCAACCCTTGATGGGTCATTTAATGCCGAAATCAGTTTAAAATTTAAAAAAAAATAGAGTTTTGAGACTTTGGAGAAATATTTTTTTAAAATAAAGTCTTGCGACTTTGGTGAAAGGTTACTTTTTTAAACTAGAGTCTTCCGACTTTGGTGAAAGAAAAGGTGGCCCCTGGTTGGAGGGTCTTACCCCTCTGCAGGGGATGCAGTCGGCGTATTCTAGGCCCCAGCCGACAGTGCCGGGCCCCTGTTTGGGTGGGGGGTCTTACCCCTCTGCAAGGGATACAGTCGGCGTATTCTAGGCCCCAGCCGACAGGGCCGGTTTGTGCGTGTGTGTGTGTCTATGTGTGTGTGTGTGTGTGTGTGTGTGTGTGTGTGTGTGTCTGTGTGTGTGTGTGTGTGTGTGTGTGTGAATGAGAGACAGAGGGGGAATTGTAGACATGAAATTTGCCATTAAAAAACGTTACACCTTCTTTATCAACCACAAATTACTATGCTAGAATAACTTTTCTTGAAAGCAAACTTTTCGTATCAGAATCGAAAACAATTTAAAAAGAAATCATTTAAGTGTAATGAGCGTTTCCAAACACTGTTAATACTTGTGTTCTAATTCTTAGTTGAATGTAAATGCATTTCTTTTTAGACGGTTTAAAATATTTTTAGAAATACATATAGATAACATGAAAAATCTTCGGATGCATGATATAGGCAACAATTCTTTTACTCAGATTTGACATTTAATGAAGATCTACTCATTGACAAGTACTCAATTTACTATAAAAGCCAAGAGCAATAAGTGCATAATCACTTCACACTACCTCGTACTCCAGAAGAACGGTAATTGTCATATTTCAAAAGGTCTGTCCGAAGGTGGGGTCAGTGTCAAATAGGGAATTTCCTTTTCATCTATGAATCATGTAATCACAGAATGTTTTGATTCATACTAAAAGAAAATGCAAGGTCTTGTTAAATTCCTTTAATGTTTATTAGATTCAACTAGAACAGATCCCGTTCCAAAGATGCATGTTTGTAAGAGGCCGGACTTTATGGTGTGTGGAGCAGCCTGCTATAATTGTCATGTAAAATAATTTTCCGTTCGTCGTACGAAACTACAGTTTCGAAGTATTTCGGTTACTTCGCTTCAGCGTTGACAATATAGATATTTTATATCTAAATTTAGATAATTCTAAAGAGCGGAAATCAAGGGAGATTATTTATAGAAACTAAGAAGAAATACCTATAATTTAATTAATTTCTTTTAGATTTCTCGAGGACCACTGATCCAAAAGACTTCAAACTTGACACCGCACTGCATTGTGTGCTGACTAATATATCTAGTGAATGTCAACTTCGTACAATGGTCAGTTGTTGAGTAATCGTGGTGCACATATAGAGATGTCTTCAATTGTAGTTAAATAAGCATGTAAATGCTTTCAACATTGTATATCTTTAAAATCATTACGACTTGGTATTTCCGGAAAATCTTGAACCAAAAATTGAATATGCCAATGTATATTTGATTTTTTTTTAATATGCCAATCTATATTTGTTTTTTTTTAATATGCCGACGTATATTTAATTGTTTTTGAATATGCCAATGTATATTTCATTTTTTTTTAATATGCCAATGTATATTTCATTTTTTGTAATATGCCAATGTATATTTCATTTTTTTTTAATATGCCGACGTATATTTAATTTTTTTTGAATATGCCGACGTATATTTGATTTTTTTTGAATATGCCAATGTATATTTAATTTTTTTTGAATATGCCAATGTATATTTAATTTTTTTTTAATATGCCGACGTATATTTAATTTTTTTTGAATATGCCAATGTATATTTAATTTTTTTTAATATGCCAATGTATATTTGATTTTTTTGAATATGCCAATGTATATTTGATTTTTTTGACTATGCCAATGTATATTTGATTTTTACGGGAACAAAGTTTGCATTACGTTTCACGTTATGCTGTAAATTTAAGTTTCTATTCATATTTTCCATTAACAAAATTTATAATCTACAGAGGAAATAAAAATACAATTTTCTTAGAATTGACGACGGAATAAAGGTTAGTCGTATATTTAATGTAAAATCGATGTTTCCGTTTTGGTATTTGGTGAGATTTGCTGTCAAAACAAATGACCTGCTACATGGCTTTGAGAGGGGGGTTCAGCCTTTGCATCTCACCGGGTCCCAGGTGGCCAAAGGGGCCCCGAGAGAATTGAACGGGACCCGAGAATTAAACTTCTATGTCGATACTATATGTCCATTAATAAAATAGGCTGACTCTACCGTTTACTGTAGTATGGCGTGCTAAAAGGGTTTCAGGGTGGATAATGGTGTTTAGGGGTGGGGGCGAAAACAGTTTTGCACCCCTTTATAAGATTTCTCCCAAAGGCTCCGATCTGTTGAATAAATTGAAATTTCACGCAGTTTTCCAAATCAATTGGTCAACAATGTTACATGATTAAAAGCGTTTAATAAAATGAACACAGGCCTCAAAAGGTGGCAGTGGACTAACGGTTCGGGGGATGGGGGGGGGGGGTCACTCGTTTTTGCATCAAATCCATTTCGTTCGTTTTCCGGAAGGAAGAGAATCAAAACGTGAGAAGCATCAATCGAGTTTTTAAAAAGTTAACACAATATGGAGACTCGCTGAATTATCAGGTGACCCAAAAAGTTCGTGTGATTTTGAATGTTCTCTTTTTATTATCTAAAAAAAGAAGAGAAAAACCTTTCGAATGGCAAAAGTTTGTAATAATTTACTACTAGATAACCTTCAGAAGAGTATGCCTACAGTAGTAACGAGTGAAATTAACCAGGTGCTTCAAAGTATTTGATTGTGAGAGTTTATCTACACGACGAATTTAAATTTGGAACAAAAATAGCAGAAGCATACCGTTGGTGATGGTGAACCTAATGACCGCATTGATCAAAATTGATCCAGGAATTTGTCAAGAACAGCCGGTATGCATTAATGATGACAAACTGAGGACTTGCATTGAATCTAATTCTCTTCAAACGCGTCAGACGATTGCATTAAAGTTCAATATAAACAATGAAACTATATGTCTGCAGCTGCACCGGGAAACGGATACCATATGCACTTAGTGGATAAAATGAACAGAAAAATCAGTACAAACTTATTTAGTTACTTAATAATATTGCTATCATAGGGCGATTAAATTAGGTTCCAAAAAGTACATTTTTATCGTCGTTTGTCTCTTCCCAAATAATACAAACATTTGCTGTCATTTTTATTTAATCATCTGAAATATTATTTGCATATTAGATAATAAGTATAAAGTCATAAATAGAGACGTATTATGAGTAATAAATAGACACTTGCTTGACTGTATCCCATTATAAAATTGATTCATAACTCACTTTTGCGTAAAATATAAAATGTAAGGTTTTGAAACCTTTACTGTTTTTCAAAGCCATAAAAACGCGTATTATAATTGTTAAATATATTTTTGTTATTTTAACAGCTTCACACAAAACAAAACATGGTACATTGGTGCAATCGAAGTACAATTTGTTCTGGACACACAAGTCTGTGAGAATATTCAGCCCAACTGAATGGGGATAAATTTAGTAACAGTTCAATTTATACCAGAAAAATGTCATAAATATTCCTAGTCAACACGAAAGTGAGAGTGGTGTAATAAAATAAACCAAGTCCCATCCCACCTGTAGCTTCTGTTTTCTATGTAAGTAGTCTAGTTACACTTGGCCCAATCAGAATCTTGCAGTTAAGCAAGTCGTTTTATGTATAGGGAGTGACGACATTTGACGCAATCAGTGCCAATAGATTTGAACTTGATCATCAACTCTATAGTTTAGGACAGGCTGAAACGTGGGAAAAACATTTTCCTTTCCCCGTGAAAATTTACCAAACAATAAAATATAGTTTCCCTGTTTAGTTTCCAAATCTGAACAATTTTTTTTCACCAAAGGAGATTTCTTACTTTCGTTGATTAAAATAAAATTAAATGAAATAAAATAAACACACATTTAAAAAAAAACATCAAGAAAATTTGAACACTATCTAATACTTTAAATAATCTGAATTAACTCGAGTAATATTTTAGTTACGGAATCAGGTATATTTATGCGAGATTTATGAGAATACAAACACAAATCCTTCTTTTGGACTCTACATATCAAATCTTGAAGTCTTTTTACCTGCGACGAACGTCGACAGTTCTATGAATGCCAAAACATTTTTCTTTCAGACCAAATTTGAAAAGGTTCAAAGTGTTCATAAGAAATGAAGGGAAGAGAGAGTGGGCGAAGAAAGAGGAATATTTTTTCATTTTTACGTCACACTACGTCACACTACGTCACACTACGTCATATTACTTTTTTAAAATCAAGTCTCGAAATAAAAACATAAAGAGTACAAGAAAGAAAGAAAGAAAGAGAAGATAGTGAGAGAGAAAGAAAGAAAGAAAGCAGACTATACAGTGTTTATAACTAATGTATACACTTCATATATATATATATAACTTTTTCATTTGCCAATGAATTATATTGCATTTCGGACGATATTTTTCGTTTTATTTTTGATGCAGTGATTATTCATTTTTGTTTTGGACGTTTTAACGGGGATTAACTTGAAAAATCAATTGGACGCAAATAGATTTATTACAGAAACAAATGTTGACAAATGCTGTCAAAAATTGTATAAACAACGTCGCAGGTTTTGAACAGAATCTGTTCTTTTTCTTTTTTAAATTTGACTATTGAACAAAAGCTGAAATGTTCCTATATTGTATATAAAAATAATAATTGTGGAATATGAAAGTGACAGTTGTACCCATCATTATCGGAGCACTTGGAATAGTCCTAAAGAGTTTTGTAAAAAAAATATTATGGGAGAATGGCAAATCCAAGGGAGAATTTAAACCATTTACTAAAATCAACTACAATATTGAGGAGTGTGCTGAAATATTGTGGATATATACTATTACTTGATCTTCATTGAAAGCCACCAGTTATATATGGTGTAAAAACAAAGTGAAATTCGAGTGATCTGCTAATCATAAACAAAGAAAAGAAGGCCTGCCAGATAGTGAACGTAGCTGTGCCAGTGGACCAAAGGGTGAAGATGAAAGAAGGAGAAAGATTGAAAAATTACAAAGACCTCGCCCGGGAATTGAGAAAATTATGGAACACAAAGATAAGGATCGTGCTGGTACTTCTTCCTTAGCCCATTGCCCACCCTTCCACGACCGAATACATATACCTCTCCAACTTGATTGGCAGAGGTAAACTAGACTGGATGAATTAAACATTGGAAGAAGAATTGAGACTATCCAGACCCACGGTGTTGGTGGCGCCTGTGAATATACCGAGGAAGGTGCTGTAGATTTGAGTAGACTTGCTGCGTGATTCAGTAGCACGGTACACGTTATAACGTGGGTGGATGGTAGACCACAAAATATTAATCTAGCTCCAAAATAGCTAGATCTAGCACCAAAGTAGCTAATTTGATCGCGGCTCGGTTATAACGAGGTATTGGCTTTCTTGGACCCCCGCACCCGCGATATAACGGGGGGGGGGCTGTAGTAATAATAGCGGTAGTAGTAGAAGCGATAACAATAACAGTTACAACAAAAACAATAAACATTGAAGCAATAAAAACGTCCCAAATGCTTTTAGTAAAAATAAAATATTTACAATAGCACATATTATTGAACTAAAGATAAAGATATAAGTATTCTGTTGAGGAATTCTTTCTCTCGCGTTTATATGAAGTTACACAGCTTATATGGGATAATGTATCATTAACAGTTTTATTTGTTATATATCTGCTCAAATACAATCTAAAGTCCAATGAAAATTATTGATTCCTTGATGAAGTGTTTCATTTGTACATGTTGGTTGCACTCTACTTCGAGGTTAGCGTAAGTGCAATGGTTGCCGATATTTTTGAAGTTCCATTTCAAATGTCAGGTAGGTGAGTTTGTTACCACAAGCTTATCAACTTATATAATGAACAGTGTGATTTTCTTGGTTCTCCGTATGGCCGTAATAATCGATTCTTCCATTTTAAGTTAACAATTTTGCTGATAAAAATACCTCCTACCCACTATTTGAAACTATGGACTCTTCCAGGTAAACGAATTCAGTATTTTTTCCTCTTTTTTCACTGGCATTATCGAGTAGATCATATGAAAGAAAAATGGACCAGGACGCACGTCGAATAGCAATGATCAGCAAGTTAATCTTGCTGGTCGTTGTTAGTAGGTTCGATCCTAATTGGATCTCCCACTATTGATGGTCTGATACCAAACTGTGCTAAGTTAATAAATCATATAGGAAAAAACCCAACCCCACACCTCATATAGTAATGATCAGCAAGCTAATCTCGCTGGCTGTTGTTAGTGGGTTCGATCCTCACCGGATCTCCCAGTATCGATGGTTTAATAACAACTCATGCTAATTTAATCTACTTATATAATGAACAGTGTAATTTCTCTGTCCGTAACAGTCAACTCTTCCACTCAAAGGCAACAATTTAAGAAGATAAAATATCTTCTACCCACCATTTGAAACTATGGATTCTTCCACTGAAAGAAATTCAGTATTTCTTTTCTAAAGAGATCATCTCATAGGTATTCAAATATATCCGTGAATTTTTTCACGGGGATTAATTAGTTTCATATAAAACTAGACGAAAGAAAACCTTTCTCAGTCGGCAGTCAAGTGCATGAATCTTATTAAACAAATATATTTCTTATAGGCCGGGGGCCAACAGGGCCTACCGTGCACCCCAACCCCATGATTCGACATTTAGGATACCAAAATGTTCCTTAGGATGTCTTCTTTCAGAAAAAAAATGTTCCCAAGAAAAAAGAACTACCTCATTTTCATAAAACAAAATGGCCGCCAGCACACACCAAAAAATACAGAATTTCATATCTGGTCTCCCAATTGACATATCTGAATACTTCAAAAGGCTAAATCATGGTTTTCAGACATGAGGAATTCAAAGATACAGTTTATTTTACCATAAAAGTAATTAATTTATAGGTATTTCAGGATTTTACAAGGAAATTTCAAGTGTATTTTATAGGCACAATTGTGGATTTAATTCATGAAGGAGATATATACATATATATAAAGCGTTAGAAAAAGAATTTGTATCTGATTGGCTTAAAGAGTTACAGCCCAAGACGTGAAGCTAAATATTCAGCATTTTAAGAGAAAACATCATGTCCAAATTCTATGGACTGTGGAATTAATTTTTGATGGGGATATATACATATATAAACCGTTAGAAAGAGAATTTTGTCAGCTTTCTAGCAGTGTATGTTCCCAATTTGTATCTGTTGGGCTTAAAAAGTCACAACCCAAAAGTGCTGCTAGGTATTTAGCGTTTTACAGGGAGATTTTAACTTTATAGTCCTGGTGTATGTATATATATTTATATATCGTTAGAAAGGGAATTCTATCAGCTTCCCAACGGTGTATATTGTCTATTTGTATCTTGAAGGTTGGTATTCAGCATTCTACGAGAAGAATTAGTTTACACAGTCCAAATCTATAGATTGTGGAATTCATTTTTGATGGAGGTATATACATATATATACATCGTTAGAAAGAGAATTCCCTCAGCTCTCGAATAGTGTAACTGTGTATTTGTCTGGCTTAAAAACTTACAGCCGAAAATGTGAAGCTAAGTATTCAGCATTTTACGAGAAAACTTCAAGTACGCAGTCCAATGTTTATGGATTGTGGAATTAATTCTTAATGGAGGTATATACATATATATATTCCTAGAAAGGAACATTTTATCAGCTGTCTAACACTGTATGTTCCCAATTTGTATCTGTTGGGCTTAAAGGGTTACAGCCCAAAACGTGAAGTTAGTATTCAGTATTTTACGAGAAAACCTCAAGTTTTCGCATTTCTAATTTGTTATCAAACTCCAGTACAAAGTCTGATGTTGACTTTGTTTTCGTACCGTAACAAGAACAACAATAATCCTCACCAAATTTAGGGGAATAAAAATTATCATTCCCGTACCGTGATTTGAAACATCGACGAACGGATTAGTAGGCTGGTCTCTTACCAACTGCGCAAGGCTTACGCAAGGGCTTATTTCATTCTAATGAATAAATACTTTTATACTAAAAGAAAAGTATTTTTATGATTTTTTAAATTTATTATATATAAAATACAAAATTTGCAGTAATCATCTTCGGAATAGAAGTTGGAGTGGAGTTTGACCCAACAGCAACCAGGCTTGTTCTGATAACGTTTTGCAAAACATTCCTATCTTGTTGATAACATTTATGAACAATTCTTATCTTAAAAATCATCTCGAGGAAGAAAGCTATTTACCGGGCGATTTTCCTTTACTCTCTGAAAGCTGAAGACAATTTGAATGAGAATTTGATCTTGGTTATTTTCTTCCTTACCGACATCACTGATAACATCGGCAGCCAGAGTTAAAAATAATCTTATGCAAACATTCCAGTAATTATTAATTGGAAGTAGTGTAACTCCAGTAAACCCCTATTCTTTTCAAGTTTACCCAGTCGTCTGCTCGGTAATTTTCATTCATTCTTGATTGACATTGACGTAATTATATAAACATGTTGCTACGTTCCGTTGGTCAAAACACATTCCAAATTTGAATTTGCATTCAAGATATGTATCTTAAAAGAGGGAAAAAAAATTGTGCCACGTATTATTCATTGCTCTTAGACACTATCAGCAGTGATGGAAATGGGTTTTGGGAGATAGGTATACGGCGTGACTGGGTGTTGGGAACTAGGTATACGGTAATGTCTCCATTAATAGATACTGAACATACAAGAAACATGGAAAGTGAGAAGAAGGTATACGCCGTACCCCCGCGTATCCGCCCATTTCCACTACTGACTATCAGAGCTTGTAGTCCGG